>VZQC01011344.1:1324949-1620722 GCA_009823505.1 Rhizomys pruinosus | reverse complement strand
TTTTTTTTTGGCTTTTCGAGACAGGGTCTCCCTGTAGCCCCAGCTGTCCTGGAACTCACTCTGTAGACCAGGCTGGCCTTGAACTCACAAAGATCCGCCTGCCTCTGCCTCTGCCTCCCAAGTTACTCTCAGTTTTTAAAATGTGGTAAACACACTTTGATATTTATGTGGTAGACAAAAATACTGGCACAGTCTTACTCAGTTTCACTGGCTTCCCCTTTTTGCCCATTTTTTTCATGGATTTGTGACCTATCTTGTTTGGACATTTTACCGTCTGGGACTATTCATGTAGGAAGGACCTGTGTTTGTTTTTGAACTCACTGCATATCAAAAGATGATTTTGAACTTCTGATCACCCTGCCTCCACCTCCTTGATAGTGGGATTGCAGGCATGAACCACCCACCTCATTTGTGTGGTTGAACCCAGGGCTTCGTGTATGCTGGGGTAGCACTCTACAACTGAATTATACCGCCAGAAGTTTTTTTCAGATTTTGTTAAATTAATTTTTAAGCTTAATACGGAAAGTAATGGGCTTCATTATGGCATTTTCATACGTACGTATAATTATACTTTGTTCTAATTTGTCTTCTTCCCCCACTGCTCTCCTGGTCCATTTTTTACTCCTTTCTAATGTGATTATGTCACTTGTATGTCATTACCACCTCCCTTCTTCCCTCTCATATTTTTAAAGGTCTCTTCCCCCTTCTCAAGTTCCCTCTTCTACTTCTCTCTCTCTTTCTCTCTCTCTCTCTCTCTCTCTCTCTCTCTCACTTTCACACACACACACACACACACACACACGAGTCTGTAGGTAGATATTTTATATTCAAAACACAACAAGAACTTTGTTTTGGAAAGGAGGAAAAAACTGATACCAGTGAGTGATGAGAAAATACTGCCTTGCAAAACAGTGAGTAAAGTTTACTGTTGGTAGTTTTGATTTGGTAGTAATGTACAATTTCTCCATGTTCAAACTAATATAAGAGAAATTCCATTTATTAGATGGCCAAATCCTTTCATGTAAGTGTAAATAATAAAATATGCATGTTTATTCATATGAAAACTGAGCAATCAGAGGAGCCCAAGCTAGAGACATTTCACAAAAGAAAAACATGAATTATAAAATATAGCAAGAAATCCCGTGAAAAGTATTTTTGTGACTTTTCTCATTTGTAGTAATGCTAACTCTTAATTTTTTGATATAAGATCTTAAGTAGTAAAAGCTGGTGTGTTTCTTATAGATTTTCATTACAAAGTTACTTGTTATGCTAAATGTATTCACATACAAGTTATATGATTAAATAAGATGTGCTTAATCTTCATTTTATTGATAAAGACGTGATGCAAACTCTTTCTACATCACTATTTTAGAGATCTTGTAGGAAACATTGGCTTGTCAATGACAGAGATACCATAAAGAACTGCTGAATGAATGCTGATTGAAGACACTTCTATCAGGGCTGATGGTAGTACATTAAATGACCACCAGGTGGCAGTACAAACCAACCACAAAAATCCAGACTACTTTATTGCGGTCCAGGTCTACTCAACTAACACTTCGACTGGATTGAGATTAGTGATGAAATATATATATTTGAGGAAAACAACCCATATTCCAGGAATTTTCAAAATTTGGCTCACATACTAGTTTTTAAGAGGCAAGGCACTAATTAAAAAAAAATTCAGTCAGTTACATGCACTTGTAGCAGCAGTGACAGCATGGACAAGTCCCATGCTAGCTCAAGCCACAAAACCACAGCAGGAGGAAGTGGATAGGAAACCTCAACCCAAGCAAAGGAAATTTTGGCAATAGATGGACGCTAAGGGGTTGGGAGACTCTCTCTCTCTCTCTCTCTCTCTCTCTCTCTCTCTCTCTCAGTCTTTTTGAGACAGGGTTTCCCTGTAGCTCCAGCTATCCTGGAACTCACTATATAGACCAGGCTGGCCTTGAACTCATAAAGATCTGCCTGCCTAGGCATGCACCACCATGCCTGGCTGGGAGACAGTCTCTTTCTCTTTTGGTTTGGTTA
This sequence comes from Rhizomys pruinosus, assembly GCA_009823505.1. Lineage (NCBI taxonomy): Eukaryota > Metazoa > Chordata > Mammalia > Rodentia > Spalacidae > Rhizomys > Rhizomys pruinosus. Next base: position 1,618,691 of record VZQC01011344.1, on the reverse strand, counting down.
ACCAACCTCCAATGGACGGACCCACAACGAAGGACATTTGGAGACACAAATTAGACTGTGTAGACCACATATGCATAATAGAGTCCATTAAAACTGGGCAGGGAGCAGTAAGTGGAGCTGTGGCTGTGATGGGGATCAAATACCATCAAATTATATTGTGTGGAAATTGCAAAAATGCAATAAAAATTTGGTCTTGTTTCATAGAAAAGACTTGTTTTATTTTTATTTATTAATTAAAAATTTAAATTATATTTTACATATGTATACATTTATTTCTTGTGCATGCATATGAGTGTGAGTGTGTGACAGTGCCCGAGCCACACTGCAGTGTGGAAGGTCAGAGGACAACTTACAGGAGGTCACTATTTTCTCCTTCCACCTGATGGCTTCCAGGGCTCCAAGCCAGGCCACTCGGCTTGGCAGCAAGTGCCTTGACCTGACGAGCCGTCTTGCTGGCCCAAGGCTTGCTTTAATATGCTACTTTATATATTCTGGTCCATCTCTGAGCAATAACCTTCTGTGTAACACAGAAGTACGAGTCCTGAGAGAACTGGGAACCTGAAGCCGATCCACTAGATAGGAGCCAGATTGCCAGGAACATACGTAGCAGCCGGGATGACTAACTAATAGAGGTTTCTGTTGTGGTTAAGTGTCTCATTCTCTCAATTTTTTTGTAAGTTATGACTTGGTTACCGTGCTTAGTCACATATCTGAAAATAAATAGTTGCTAGATAAAAATATGTGGCTTTAAATTTTTGGATGACTGACTAACTAGATGCGGCATTTGCTTTCTGTCCACATGTTTCCAAGATTATTTTTAGAAGTCTGTTTCCTTTTTTTTATATACTGTCTGCATGTAAGTAGGTGCACCCATGTCGTGCGATGCTGTGGAGGTCAGAAGAGGGTGTCGGATTCCCCTGGAACTGGAGTCAAAGATGGTTCTTAGCTGTCATGTGGGTACCGGGAATCGAACCCGGGTCCTCTGCAAGAGCAGTGGGTGCTCTTAACTGCTGAGCCATCTCTTCTGCCCCAGAAGTCTGTTTCCATGTCAGTCACTTTGCTTCTTTTTTTGGATTGATTTATTTATATTTTATATGTATGGATGTTTTGCCTGCATGTATGTAAGTGCATCCGTGTTGGCATTGGCAAGAAGAGGGTATCAGATTTCTAGTACCGGAGTTAGGGATAGTTGTTAGCCACTATGTGAGTGGTGGGAACCAAACCTGGGTCCTCTGCAAGAACAGCCACTGCTTTTTAACTGCTGGGCCATCTCTCCAGCCCAACTCTCTTAGCTTCTTGACGGGGAGCAGACAGTGCTGGCAAATGTTCCATGAGGAAGAGCCTCTAGTTGAGCATGGAGTAGCCCAAACAGCACCAAATACAAAATCCATGTCTCAGCGTGGTTAGTTTCATTAACATCAGCATTTGTTTTCAGACATGGAAGGGATTCTCAGCTGCTGCATTAGATTGAGAGAGTCTAGCATGGATAAATTACATCCCTGAGGACCAGGAGAATTGAAGCTGGGGACACAAAATGTCTTCAGAATCATGGAGCCCACCAGGGGGAGCTGACAGATAGGAAGAGTTTCCAGATTGTGGTCCTTTCAACACCTAAAGCAAGAAATTGCTAATTTCAGTAAATTCTGGCCTATAATAATAATTGTGGCCCTCACTCTGAAACATACCATCAAATGGATGGTTCGGTGATTCTGAACAGCACGTGTCAGTTATTCCTGAGAGCCAGAATAGGTTCAACACATACAACTGCAGACTTTCTTTAGTGCAGTGCCCATGTCCAGAGCTGGGAAGGGTGAGGAACCTGGGAACCTGGGTTTGAATATGACACTTGTCACAGTCTCATGATTTCTAGATGAAATGAAATAGGAGCTTTGATGTAACTGTAATTGTGAGCTATTTGATTGACTGATTAATAGACTGATGATATTAAATGGAAGGGTGTTGTTAGAGATGTCCTCAGGCTTAAAATTTTTTTTTTTTTTTTTTTTTACTGGTGATTTGGTCAGAGATGCTATGAGCACTTCTTGAATTTGATATGATGTGAACTTACAGACAATAAATTAAATGGTCAAGTCAGTATCCTCAAGCCTGAGATTGGTTAAAGTAGGTAAGTGTAGAGAATGATACTAAAGAGATTCGTTTAAAGGTCAGCATTTGCATCCCCAAATCAACAGCATATATGCAAGACAAATCATAACTATAGCACATCTGTAAAGGACTTAGGAAATCAGTTGGCAGTGAATGCAATACAAGTTGGTGCAGACCATGGCTGCCAGCAGAGTAAATGCTAGCTTGGGTTCACCGATGAAGTGCGGCACTGTGTAGGAGAGAGAGGGATGCCCTTTTTTACTTACTGAACCATCCTTTTTTTCAATTATAGATGCTACAACTCAAGTGGGGGCATCAGCAGGCTATAAACAGTTCCAGAAAGTTGTAAGCAATAGAAAGAAGCTGTATTCCACAGGGAGTGGCTGTGGGAACCGAGCTTAGAAAACACAGAGGAGGAGTGATGGGGGCTTTTCTGCTTGTTGAGTGTGTCAGTGAATGAAGCTTTCTATCTTGTTCTGTCTGATCCCAAAGGACCAAGTTAAGATCAAATGCGCGGAAGGTTTAAAGAAACACTTCTGAGTTTTGTTTGATATTTAATGTCTGTCTGATTGATTGCCAGAAATCCCAAATGGGAATACATGATTAACGTGATGGTGATTTCTCTGTGATAAGATTGGGAAGAACACTTGAAATACTTTAGCAACTGATAACTGAGGAAAGAATTTAAGGTTCTCTTTCAATCATGGAACTTAAAGAATATTTTCTTTAATTAATTAATTATTCATTTTATGTATATGAATTTTTGTTGCATCTAAGTGAACCTGCGGCATGCAGTGTCCATGGAAGTCAGGAGAGGGTGCTGGATTTCTTGGAACTGGAGTTATGGATGATTGTTAGCCACTATGTGGATGTTGGGAACCGAACCCAATTCCTCTGAAAGAGTAACCCGCTCTCTTAAATGTGAGCAATCTCTCCAGGCCCAAAGAATATTTTCTTAGAGCATTATTAAGCAGCTATGACTCTTCAAAATGAATGCTGGAGAATCCCTTTTTTACATATTTTATTGGCCTTTTGTGTATTTGATATATAACATCTTAATCATCTTTACACCCTCCCCCCATCTAGACCCTTCCGTCGTCCTCCACCTGACTTCATGCACTCCGTAATGTGTGCTAAGGCCTGTCAAGTCAAGTTAGTGTACCCAGACATTCTTCAGTGCAAGTTCATCCACTGGGGTCTAGTCAGCCTATCTGGAGTCACTCCCTTAAAGAAGGTCATCTCTCCTTCAACCCAGCAGTAACCAGCTGCCAATAGTTCCTCTGATAAGGAGGACCTATTCTGTGAGTGTGACCAGTTGTGAAACTCTAATAGTCTCCATCTGTTACAAAGAAATTTCTTTGATGAGTGATGACGGGCATATTTGTCTATAAATATAAGGATCAATAGTTAGCATATAGTAAGAAATCATATTTGTCTAGGGATGTGACAGCCTTAGGGTTTTCTCTAAAATCTGTGACCTCTCCAGCCATGTGTATTTAGCTATATTTACAATACGAGACATGAGTTCCTTCCCATAGAGTGGACTTAAATACTAATTACATAACTGTTGACTACCCTTAAGATAAAAGTACCACTAGTGCCCCAATATAGTTTGCTATGCTGGTCATTGTGGTCTTAAAGCTGGGGTTGGACCAGCAATTGATGTTCTCCCTTAGCAGCTTGCATAGTGTCCTCTAAAACTCTGAGAGCCAGCCTTCAGGGAGGAGGCTTCCAAGTCAGTTCCAGCTCCATTGCTCCAAGTCCTGTGTCCAAAGTATGTCCTGTCTTCAGCAATAGGATCCTGCCTTCAAGTTCTGGAAGACAATCAAGGGCTGTGGCAGTAGCTTGTATAATTTTGGGAGTTTCCTGGACTACCCTGGCCAACAACTTGGAGGGAGATTCCTCCTGTCTGTGCAGGTAATCACTGCTGCTTTGGATGTAAAGTGCAGTAGTCTTGTCCTGCCCAGAAGTTGCCATCTCACATGGCTTCCCAGCCTTCCTTCACCTCTTCCAGTCTTTACGCCCCTTCTTTCTCACTTTTGCTGAGCTTTGGAGGGATTTGGCGTGTAGAGGTCCACCTTATGGCTAGGCATTCTACTGTCATTTATTATTAGTACTTTGACCAGTTAGGAGTCTCTGCACCACTGATCACTGCAAGAAGGAGGTTCTGCAACCAATGTTGACAGTAGCAGTAATCTAGGCACAAACATAGTTGTTTAGAAAGCAATTTGACCATTAGTCAATTAAAGAAGGCAGTTTTACCGATTTTACAAGAGAATACCTCTATAACAGCTGGCTCCAATCTACAGCTGGAGAACGGCCTCATCATCCTCATATTTCTCCTTATTCTATGGGGGGGAGTTAAGAAAGTCTCTTGTATTAAAACCTTTGTGGCACCTAGAAGGTAAGCTTCGTTAGGATTCATTAAAAATCATTGTTACTAGTAGGATCCAGAGAGGGGACTGCCTTCTTTAATTGACTAATGGACATAGAAACTGTGAAAAGGATTATTCTCTATTCAGAACCAAATATAATGCTAAAGTCTCCTTAAGCTATGCACTTAGGCAAAATATATTAATACAGGAGCTCTGACATCAACAATGGATTATTCTACCAAGGAGATGTTGGCCAGGGGATCCAAGCCCCCACAAAAGGTAAAGGCTCCTTGCCTCCAAACTGGGATATCTGCAGGAAGAGAGGCGATAAGACCCTGCTGTTGAAGACCTGATATAAACATGGGAAAGATGTATGGAGACCGCAGTTGCAAGTATACAGATGGTCTCTGGAATGCCAGACAGTGTTACCAAAGGCCACTAAACCAATAAAGCAAATATAGGTCTCCTTGAGTCAAGCAAGACTCCTCCGTCAGCACCAGCTACACCTCATCTGCCTGGAAATACTGTGCAGCAGTGGCAGCCATATGTCTGTATATCCCAAATCTAATTGGCTATTAGCTCTCTCCTTGGAGGAATAACCCACGGCTGATGCCACAAGCTTACATCCTCTAATGGTTAGGAGACGTTATAAGCCACACGAAGACCCTGTCATACTTAACAGAAGAAAATGTAATTCATGGATTAACATACCATCCAAACATCTGTGTCTATATCAAAGTAACCTACCATAACAATTAGTACTGTTTAAATACCTATATATCTAATTGCGTGTGCTTCCTTTTTAGGATCAAAAGGCTATATATTATACTGTTTAAGTACCTATATATCTAATTGCATGTGCTTCATTAGTAGGATCGAAAGGTTATGCCTGGACAAGCTGGCCGCCCATGAAAGAAAACAGCCAGAATTGACTAGAGACCAAGACAACAGCTCCAGAGAAAGTAGACTGTTTTGCTTCTCATCCACCTGTGCCCCTTTTCTAAGCCTAGGGAACAATCTGCGGAAGAGGGGGCGTGGTAGAATGTAAGGGCTACGATTGGGGTGAATGGTGAAACTACAACAATATAGACTGGACACTCATTTGATCAACTTGATTGAACATACAAGCCCCCCCCCCCTCGCTGGATGGTGGGACCCATGAGCTGTGTGGGTTTGGACACAACTGCTCACAAATTGGTTTTACATGAAGGAAGCTTGTACTCACAGATTATCACCTATTGTTAAAAAAATGAAAACAAAACAAAAAAACAGAGAAAGATGCAGAAAAGTTATGGCAGAATGCATGATCTGGGATGGGTAGGGGTGGGGTGGGGGGAAGGGAAGGGGATATATGCCTGAACTGAATTGGAAAATGATGTATGAAATACACAAAACATCAATAAAAATAATAATAATAAAAAAAAGAAAGCAATTTGACAAGCACATCATGCCCTCACTGGGCCCTATGGCTGCAGCCATAGGCTTTTGATCTGGTTTAAAATACTAGATGTGAATTCCCTCCTATGAAGTAGACCTCAAATCCAATAAAGAGCCATTGGTTGTTCTTATAACATACTTACCAATATGGCACCACTGGGCTCATCTTGCTGATCAGTATTGTCGCACACACACTGTTGATGACAATTCTTCCCCAGCAGCCTGCATAGCACCTTCTGCACTTTGAGTTTAACCAGCAGGGAGGAAGCTTCCAGTCCAGTGTAGCTTGACTTCTCCGTGTCCTGTAACCAAGGTGTGTGCCATCCTCAGCAATAGGGTTTTACCATTTGTCCTGACAGGCAACCAAGAGCAGTGGTTGCCCATCAGTAATAAACAAGTACACTTGCCTATATTGTTTTAGAGGCCTTGGGAGCCTCTCTGACCAACAACTTGAAGGTAGGGAAGATAGAGTCTTCTTCTGTAGACCAGGAGGACCTGGAACTCACTGTGGTCTTCCTGCCTCAACTTCCTGGGAGCTGGGATAACAAGTGTGAGCTGCCATGCCTAGAAATATTAGGATTTTAAATGTGACCTGTATTCCTGGATTGCACCAGAGTACATTCAAAGTCCCAATTAAACACAATGACTTTAAATACCTCTGAATTCTAAAGGAGTTGCTTGGGCAAATTACAACAGGTGGTTGTGCAAGTAGTTTTGCCTCTACAAGCCCGTTGCTCACCTCTGTTGTTAGTGTTGAAGAGTTTTTGATAAGAGCTGTTTGTGATGCCAGATGCTGTTTACCCTGTGAGGAAAAGCTATAGGTACTTGATCTGAATCCCCTGCAGTTTGGGAGGATAGTGGCATGACTAAAAGAGACTGCATCTGGAAGCAGCCATGCCTGGCAATGGAGAGAGAGAGAGAGAGAGAGAGAGAGAGAGAGAGAGAGAGAGAGAGAGAGAGAGAGATGGGCTGATGAAGGAGACCACAAGTAGGCCCATGTGAAGATCTCTGGCTCTAAATTCTCTTGGTTCAAGTCCTATCTCAGCTGCTTATTCACTGTGATCAAGGGCAGAAGCGAGCTAGCATGGGAGAAGAGGCCAACTTCACAGTCCTGCCTGAACCTGAGGAAGGTATCTCAGGGGAGTAAAAAGAACTTTAAACATATGGAAGGAAAGCTATTCTTATAGCTTGGGGAAGCAACAGGAGCCCTTTCCAAATTTTCAGGTAAGGGTGGGGAAGGAGCGTAGAAAGCAGGTTGAAGGGCCAGGGGAAGAGAGAGTAAAGACAGAGCTGCTTTGTGCTTCATGCTGCAATGACCTGCTCAGCAAATATGCAGCCATATAACCATGACTGGGAATGCTGGGACTGCCGAGGGACTCCCGACAGGAAGTCATCCTGCCTACTAAGGTCACAAATTTATTCAACTGGAGACTCCGTCCTGATTCCTTCACGCTTTCTAATTCCATGTTTCTAATTTCCCACCAGAATGAAGATTTGAGGTGCACATATAATTTCCCATTTCTGAATGTCTATTTATAGCTAGAAATTTCCCAGGAAAGGTGAAATTAACTGGACTTCCATGCTTTCTTTCTGTTAGTATACTGACTGTGTTTTGTGCTGAAATACTCCATCGACTTTTTCTCCAGTAGTTTTCCTCTCTGCTAAATATTATGTAGATAAGCATTTTGAGCACATGTATTTTAAGACTCTTCCCCATGTAAATTCTGCTGATTCAGTCTTCATGTGATGTTTATATTTTCTAGACGAAAATTCACAGGCAAACTAAATTCACAAGGTAAAAGGAACGGCCAATTAAATATTGAAGAATTCCTTGGACTGTTTGGAATTCATGAGATAATTAGGCATTTTCTTCTCATCTATAACAAAAAAGTCACAGTTCGTTTTTGAAATTTAAGTCTCTTCCTGACACAATTCATGTCTAAAACAACATAAATTGCCTATAAATTCTTGTCAGTCCCTGACATGCCCTGGAGAAGGTTGGCACAGCCATTTTTTTTTTTTTAGCTAGTTGAGATATTTTAATTTTTCACTTTAAAAGTATTTTATTTATTATTTTTATTTTATGTGTATGAGAGTATTGCCTACATGTAAGTGTGCCTGTGTTGTACAGTGCCTGTGGAGGTCAGAAGAAGGAGTTGGATCCCCAGAACTTGAGTTACAGAAGCTTTTAGCGACCATGTGGGTGCTAGGAATTGAGCCCCAGGTCCTCTGAAAGAACAGCCAGTGTTCTTCACCACGGAGTCATCTCTCCAGACCCAAGTTAAATGATACAATAAGATGCATATTTCAGTTCAGTGAAAAGGAGACACGGTTAGAACATTGTAAAGTAGAAAAGAAGAAAAAAAGAAAAGAAGAGGCAGCATATATCTTAATATGCACAGTTCTTTGGCAAATTCCCAATTTCTGGACTATTGCAATAACTATGTATTGTTACTTTTTTTTTTTTTACTAGACTGTGTTTTGTTAGTTTTTAAAAAGATTTAGTGTGTGTGTGTGTGTGTGTGTGTGTGTGTGTGTGTGTGTGAATGCCATGTGAATGCAGGTACTTGTGGAGGCCAGAAGGACCTAGGTTCCCTAGAATGAGAGTTAGTTACAGAATTACAGGCTGTTGTAAGATGCCCAACATGGGTGCTAGGAACCAAATCTGGTCCTCTTCAAGAGCAGCAAGTGCTCTTAACCCCTGAGCCATCTCTCCAACCCCCTTTATTAATTTATACCTAATCTTTACAACAATACTGATAAAGGACTTTCAGTTTAGCACTATACATAAGTTCTACACAGTAGTTTGTCACATGTTAAACTAGAACAACAGTAGCAACAATTGCAGCACTCATGGATTCAATGCTTGTGACCAGAGACATCTTTATTAGCTTTCCCTGACTGAGATTTAAATCATCTCTGCTTTCTCTTGTATCCTATGATTCAGCTCACAAGCTCATCTTTAAAGCTCAGGTATAAATTAATCCACAGCAGCTAAATCCTCTATAATCTCCATCTTCAGAAAGCTCCAAGCCCTGTTAGAACTCTAGGAATATTTGTGTGTTGGTAATAGGATAAGAAATCAAGTATAATGAAATGTCTTTCTTTGAAGCAATGTATTTTAAAGAGAGAAAGTCAGGATGAATTTTGTTCTGCTTTACTGGAGTCTGGGCTCCAAGTGCTCACATTGAGTCCAGTGGTAACCCAAGGGACGATCATAGCTGTGATGAATTGGAAGGTGGCATGGTTCATTATTCTGGGCTTCTTGTAGCACTATTTTGGCAACATGGCACATTTCTCTTGCACTCCTACTCTTCCAGTGCAAGCCCTGATTCATCTGCCCTAATGTAGGTGCCAACACATGGCATAGTATATCCAACTGGGGTTAGTTCAGCCATGACACAGACCCAAGCAGGGCTTGGGTGGAACTTCTCTCTGCAGGAGTCAGCGGGGAAAACTAATTTTGCTTCCATGTTTCTGGGTGTTTTGGATAGCTTTAGTATCAACCTGACACACCTGGGTTGAGGGAGCTTCAATTGGGGAATTGGCTCCATTGGACTGGCCTGTGGCCACATCTGTGGAGTATTGTCTTGATTGTTGAGCAATGTGGGAGGACCCAGCCAACTATGGGTGGTGCCACCCTGGGCAGGTTGTGTACTGTATAAGAGGGCAGGCTGGGCATGGGCCAGGGGAGCAAGCCAGTGAACAGCATTCCTCCATGGCCTGTGCTTCAGCTCCTGCCTCCAGGTTCCTGCCCTGAGTTCCTGCCTTGGGCTCTGTAAGTGATGAACTGTGACCCAGGAGATGTAAGCTGGATAAACCCTTTCCTCCCCAAGTTGGTGTTGGTCAGAGTGTTTTGTCACAGCAATGGAAGACAAACTAGAACACTGGGACTGTGAGGCTAGTTGAGGATGGCTGACTCTGGTACTTGTGGAGAAAGCCTCCAAGCAATGTTCAGAACAAGGCCAACACAAAGAGAGACAGAGGAGAGCACACATGCTGCATAGAACTCCATTGTGTGTGTGTGAGGGCTGGAGAGATGGCCTAGTGGTTAAGAGCGCCAACTGCTCTTACAGAGGACCCGGGTTCGATCCCCAGCACCCACATGGCGGCTGAGAACCGTCTGAAACTCCAATTCCAGGAGAGCTCCAGTTCCAGGGGAATCCGGCACCCTCTTCTGACCTCCGCGGCATTGCACGACACGGGTGCACAGACTTGCATGCAGACAGTACATTCATACACACATGGAAATAAATAAAATTAATTAAAAAAAATAAAAAAAAAAGAACTCCATTGTGTAGGTGTACCACATTTTCTTTATCCACTCAATTCAGGGACACTTGGTTGGTTCCAGCTCTTTGCTATTGTGAAGAGAGCTGCAATAAACATGGCTGTGCATGTATCTCTGCGGTAGGATGAGTCTTGTGGGTATATACCTAAGAGTGGTATGACTGGGTTAGGTGGTGAGCTCATTTTGAGTCTCTTAAGGGTTCTCCATACTGATTTCCATAATGGTTGTACAAGTTTCCATTCCCACCAGCAGTGGATGAGTGTTCCTCTTTCCCCACAACCTCTCCAGCATTTGGTATCCTCTGTTTTCTTGAACCTAGCCAGTATTAGTGGAGTAAGATACAAACTTAAAGTAGTTTTAATTAGCATTTCCTTAATTATTAGTGACGTTGAACACTTTTTTTTTTTTTTTTTTTTTTGGTCTTTTTGAGACAGGGTCTCCCTGTCCCAGCTGTTCCTGGAACTCTGTTCTGAGGATCAGGTTGGCCTTGAACTTACAAAGATCCCAAGTGCTAGGATTAAGGTGTTAGGTCCACCACACCGGCACATTGAACACTTTTTAAGATGTTTCTCACACCATCTTATTTCCTCACTTGTGAAGTCTGTTCATCTCTTTACTTTAATTTTTGAGTGGTCCATTTGTTTTCTTGCTCCCTTGTTTTTTGAGTATTTTATATACTCTGGATGTTACTGCTCTGTCAGATCAATAAGTGGTAAAGGGTTCCTCCCACTCTGTGGGTTTTCTCTTCACTTCTTTGATTGTTTCTTTTGCTGTACAGAAGCTTTTGAGTTTAATAAGGTCCCACTTGTCAATAGTTGACCTTATTTCCTGTGCAGCTGCTGTCTGATTTAGAAAGTCTTCTATGTCCATGTCTTGTAGGTTACTGCCAATGTTTTCTTCTATCATTTTCAGAGTTTTGGGTTTCACTTTGAAGTCTTTGATCCATTTGGAGCTGATTTTTGTACAGGGTGAGATGTAAGGGTTTAATTTTATTCTTCTACAAGTGGCGATCCAGTTTTGCCAGCACCATTTGCTGAAGATGCTGTCTTTCCTCCATTGAGTTTTCTTGCCTCCATTGAGTTTTCTTGGCTCCTTTGTCAAATATGAGGTGGCTGAAATTGCATGTGTTCAAGTTTGGATCTTTAATTTTGTTTCATTGATCTACAGGTCCGTTTTTGTGCCAATACCAGGCTGTTTTTATGACTATAGCCCTGTAATATAGTTTAAACTCTGGTATAGTAATCCCCTTTGCATTTTTTTTTTTTTTTTGTTTTGTTGAGGGTTGCTTTGGCTATCTGGGATCTTTTGTTTTTCATATGAACTTTAGGAAGTTTTTTTCTAGTCTGTAAGAACTCATGGGGATTTTAATTGGGATTGCATTGAATCCAGTATATTACTTTGGGCAGGTGGTCATTTTTAGTATATTAATTCTTCCAATCCATGGCATGGGGGGGGTCCTTCCATCTTCTGATTTTTTTCTCAATCTCCTCCTTCTTAGGGATTCCAATTTTCATTGTAGAATTTTTAATGTCTTTGGTCAAGTTTGTTTCTAGATGTGACACTAAAAGTAGCACCAATAAAAGAAAACTGTAATTTGTCAGAATTATGAATGGTTGTACTTCAAAGGACGTCATTGAGGAAGTAAAGTGATAAACCACCAATGAAAAATATTTGAAATTCATACAGCTGATAAAGAACTTGTATCCAGAACATACAAAGAATATTTATAACAATACTTATACTTTTAAAGGGGCAAGAGGTTCAAACAGAAAGTTCTCTGAGGATGATGTAAGAATAATAAATGATCATGAAAGACAACACAAATTGAAATCACAATGAAGTACCATTCTTAGTGATATTAAGATAGCTATTATAAAACAAATGTGATAATATGAGTAATGAGTATACAGAAAAATTGGGGTTTTCATATATTGTTAGTGGGTACATAAAACCATACAGTCACTTTGCAAAACAGCTTAGAAGTTTCTCTAAATACTATCTGTAAAGTTATAAGACCAGCCATTTCAATATTGGTTATCTATGTATTGTAAAATTATGAAAAGTTATATCCACAAAAAACTTGTACACAAATAGCAGACATTTAAAGTCTAAATGAAAACAAAGGTGTAAGACTCCCACCTCTCAATTTATTGGGTGGTTTGTCGGTGTTTGGTGGCATTATTTCAGTAGGAGGGGTGATTAAAAGGATCAGTGGGTTCCTGAGTCCCACTAATAGTAGATTCTGATTCAGTGAGGCTTAGATGTTTGTATATGTTGAAAAGGCACTACTAAGAGTTTTGAAGAAAATACTGAGTTTGAACTTTAAGTCTCAACTCCGGCTTTACACTCTGAAGTCAGACAGTGATGTAAAGCAACTGATTAGCAACATCTCAAAGGTGCTGGGCTGGTCCACTCACCAGATCACAGGTACAGGAAGAGAAATACCCTGTAATAAGTAGCAGCTGGGCTTTACCTTGCAAGCAAAGTTGAAGCCCCTTCTCACTAGGAAGTCCCAACAAATGTGGAACACAAAATCAGTAACACTAATTCTTCACCTAAATCATGTACAACCTTCAAGGTACATGCCAGGAAAGCGAGAAGTCATGTGGTAAGGAGATTCACTCCCAAAGTATGTGGCAATATTTTCTTTTAGTTGCATGAAAACAATCTAATTGAGTCTTAGGTTTTGCTTGAAGGTTTTGATGCTTTTATATAAAAATAGAAAATAGGCCTTGTGAGGACTTGAGTGCACAGTGGTCAGATCAGGTCCTTGCCAGGACCACACTGAAGCACAGGTAGGAACGGGGTATTCAGCCAGGCAGATTTTAGGATAGATCTACTCTTGGGTTGTTGGATAATTGATTTCTTGTTTGTGGCAGGGTGCAGTAGCCTGCTTGCTGGGATCAAATGTGGGCCTGTTAAACCCTTGTTGGGTGTGGCTCTCTGGGTGGGGTCGCCCTTGTACCCTTGTAGCAAAACTGGGCCTGTCGCTGTTGTGAGACTTGAATGCATAGTGGTCAGGTCAGGGCTTTGCCAGGACACCTGAAAGCACAGAGTACCAGGGTGCGGGGCTAAGTCGCATATCCCCGCTCCCAACTGGAATTGCTGGTGAGTGTCCAAAGTGGATATTTTTTTAACAGTTCTTTTTTAATTTTAATTTTATTTTATTTTTGTGTTGACTGTTACTGTCTGCATGTAGATTGTGTGCACCTGTGTCATGCAATGCCACAGAGATCAGAGAGGGTTTGGATTCCCTGGAAACTGGAGTTAAAGATGGCTCTAGCCGCATTGGGTGCTGGGAATCAAAACCTGGGTCCTCTGCAAGTGCAGTTGGTGCTCTTAACTGCTGAGCTATCTCTCCAGCCCCAAGGTGGATTTTTTTGGACCTCTCAGAACAGAAAGGAAGAGTGGAATTAGACTTCCCAATATATAAACAAAATTGAAAGACTGAAACCTAGAAAGTACAACACTCCATAAAAAAGGAGAAACAAGGCATCTGAAGGGGCAAGCAAAGCAAGCCTCAACACAGTGAAAAGACTTTGTGATTTGCATTGGAATACAGGCAAAAAAAAAAAAAAAAAAGGGAACCCACATGCCAGGGACATGATGAAGGGGACAACATGGGAAAGGTGCAGGATAATTCCACACCACGTTCTACCAACCCTGTAGGAGATAATACAAGAGGATCCCCCTGGAGGACCCAGGAACAAATCTTAGAGAAAAACAGAAAAAAAAAAAAAAAAAAAAAAAAAAAAAAAGGAGAGAGAATGAAAAACTCAAGAAGGATCTAGAGGGAGACAATGACAACTTTGGAAGCAACTAAAAGGAGAGAATGACAACAAATCCAGAAAGAACTAGAGGGAGAAACTGACAAACTCTGGAAGGAAGTGGAAACCACTGAAAAAGGAAGCCAACAGTGAAGTAAGGAGCACCAAGAAGAGATTGAGAAGCTCCAAAAGGAAGTGGAATACTAAAGAAAATCACCGGATGAAATGAAAAAGGAAATAGAACACTCATCCAATCAAAGAGGAAAGGAATGGAAAAGCCTCAGAAATAGAATGGAGGAAGCAGAACAAAGATACAACNTTAGTGGCTCTCCACGACCTCCCTGAACAGGAAAAATGGTGACCCACATCTGCAGGACTTTTCAAGAGATGCCCCCACATATAATCCCCTAAGGCTTGGTTGACCTCTGAGGGCAAGGAACAAAGTTGTCCCCTAGGTCCCTCGGCCAAATTGATAGGGACTTCAGGTATGGTTGTTAGGCCTTAGACCATTTTGAATTGGTTCATTTGTTTTCTTGTTCCTTGGTTTTTTGAGTAATTTATATACTCGATGCTAAACCTCTGTCAGATGTGTCACTGGTGAAGATTTCCTCCCACCCTATGGTTTTTTCTCTTCACTTTTTGATTGTTTCTTTTGCAGTACAGAAGCTTTTTAGCTTAATGAGGTCCCACTTGTTGAATGTTGACCTCATTTCCTGCACAACTACTGTCTGATTTAGAAAGTCTTTTCCTACACCTATATATTGTAGGTTACAGGCAATGTTTTCTTCTAACATTTTCAGAGTTTCATGTTTCACATTGAGGTCTTTGAACCATTTAAAGTTGACTTTTTTGTGTAAGGTGAAATGTAGGGTGTTTAGTTTCATTCTTGTACAGGTGGTGATCCAATTTTGCCAGCACCATTTGCTGAAGATACTGCCTTTCCTTCATTGAGTGTTCTTGGCCTCTTTGTCAAATATCAGATGGCTGAAATTGTATGTCCCTGAGTTTGGGTCTTCAACTTTGTTCCAATGATCTACAGAGTTTGAAATCTGGTATAGTAATCCCCCCCACCTGCCACGCCCCCTGCCACTGCTCTTTGTGTTCAGGGTTGCTTTGGCTATCTGGGATCTTTTGTTTTTCCATATGAACTTTAGGAAGTTTTTTTTTCTAGGTCTGTGAAGAAGCTCATGGGGATTTTAATTGGGATTGCATTGAATCCGTATATTACTTTGGGCAGGATGGTCATTTTTAGTATATTAATTCTTCCAATCCATGAGCATGGGGGGGGTCCTTCCATCTTCTGATTTTTTTCTTCAATCTCCTTCTTCAGGGATTCAAATTTTCATTGTAGAGATTTTTAATGTCTTTGGTCAAGTTTGTTTCTAGATGTGACACTAAAAGTAGCACCAATAAAAGAAAACTGTAATTTGTCAGAATTATGAATGGTTGTACTTCAAAGGACGTCATTGAGGAAGTAAAGTGATAAACCACCAATGAAAAATATTTGAAATTCATACAGCTGATAAAGAACTTGTATCCAGAACATACAAAGAATATTTATAACAATACTTATACTTTTAAAGGGGCAAGAGGTTCAAACAGAAAGTTCTCTGAGGATGATGTAAGAATAATAAATGATCATGAAAAGACACACAAATTGAAATCACAATGAAGTACCCATTCTTAGTGATATTAAGATAGCTATTATAAAACAAATGTTGATAATATGAGTAAATGAGTATACAGAAAAATTGGGGTTTTCATATATTGTTAGTGGGTACATAAAGACATACAGTCACTTTGCAAAACAGCTTAGAAGTTTCTCTAAATACTATCTGTAAAGTTATAAGACCAGCCATTTCAATATTGGTTATCTATGTATTGTAAAATTATGAAAAGTTATATCCACAAAAAACTTGTACACAAATAGCAGACATTTAAAGTCTAAATGAAAACAAAGGTGTAAGACTCCCACCTCTCAATTTATTGGGTGGTTTGTCGGTGTTTGGTGGCATTATTTCAGTAGGAGGGGTGATTAAAAGGATCAGTGGGTTCCTGAGTCCCACTAATAGTAGATTCTGATTCAGTGAGGCTTAGATGTTTGTATATGTTGAAAAGGCACTACTAAGAGTTTTGAAGAAAATACTGAGTTTGAACTTTAAGTCTCAACTCCGGCTTTACACTCTGAAGTCAGACAGTGATGTAAAGCAACTGATTAGCAACATCTCAAAGGTGCTGGGCTGGTCCACTCACCAGATCACAGGTACAGGAAGAGAAATACCCTGTAATAAGTAGCAGCTGGGCTTTACCTTGCAAGCAAAGTTGAAGCCCCTTCTCACTAGGAAGTCCCAACAAATGTGGAACACAAAATCAGTAACACTAATTCTTCACCTAAATCATGTACAACCTTCAAGGTACATGCCAGGAAAGCGAGAAGTCATGTGGTAAGGAGATTCACTCCCAAAGTATGTGGCAATATTTTCTTTTAGTTGCATGAAAACAATCTAATTGAGTCTTAGGTTTTGCTTGAAGGTTTTGATGCTTTTATATAAAAATAGAAAATAGGCCATTGTGAGACTTGAGTGCACAGTGGTCAGATCAGGTCCTTGCCAGGACCACCTGAAGCACAGGTAGGAGCCGGGTACTTCAGCCAGGCAGATTTTAGGATAGATCTACTCTTGGGTTGCTGGATAATTGGTTCCTTGGTTTGTGGCAGGGTGCAGTAGTCCTGCTTGCTGGGATCAAATGTGGGCCTGTTAAACCCTTGTTGGGTGTGGCTCTCTGGGTGGGGTCGCCCTTGTACCCTGTAGCAAAACTGGGCCTGTCGCTGTTGTGAGACTTGAATGCATAGTGGTCAGGTCAGGGCTTTGCCAGGACTACCTGAAGCACAGAGTACCAGGGTGCGGGCTAAGTCAGGCATATCCCCCGCTCCCCAACTGGAATTGCTGAGTGTCCAAGTGGATATTTTTTTAACAAGTTCTTTTTTAATTTTAATTTTATTTTATTTTTGTGTATGACTGTACTGTCTGCATGTAGATTGGTGCACCTGTGTCATGCAATGCCACAGAGATCAGAAGAGGGTTTTGGATTCCCCTGGAACTGGAGTTAAAGATGGCTCTTAGCCGCCATGTGGGTGCTGGGAATCAAACCTGGGTCCTCTGCAAGTGCAGTTGGTGCTCTTAACTGCTGAGCTATCTCTCCAGCCCCCCAAGTGGATTTTTTTTGAGACCCTTCAGAACAGAAAGGGAAGAGTGAATTAGACTTCCAATATATAAACAAAATTGAAAGACTGAAACCTAGACAAGTCAACACTCCATAAAAAAGGAGGGGAAACAAGGCATCTGAAGGAGGCAAGCAAAGCAAGCCTTCAACACAGTGAAAAGACATTTGTGATTTGCATTGGAATACAGGCAAAAAAAGGGAAACCCACATTCCAGGGACACAATGAAGGGACAACATGGGAAAGGTGCAGGATAATTACACACCAAGCCCTAACAACCCTGTAGGAGATTGCTACAGTGGGATCCCCCTGGAGGTGACCCAAGAAACATATCTTAGAGGAACAATTGCAGATCTATTCAGAGAAATTAAAGAATATAAAGAAGAAGTCAGAGAACTAAAGAAAGAAAATGAAAAACTCAAGAAGGACCTAGAGGGAGACAATGACAAACTTCGGAAAGAACTAAAGGGAGAGAATGACAAACTCCAGAAAGAACTAGAGGGAGAAAATGACAAACTCTGGAAGGAAGTGGAAACACTGAGAAAGGAAGCCAACCAGCGAAGTAGGGAGCACCAAGAAGAGATTGAGAAGCTCCAAAAGGAAGTGGAAATACTAAAGAAATCACAGGATGAAATGAAAAAGGAAATAGAACACTCATCCAATCAAGAGGAAAGGAATGGAAAAAGCCTCAGAAATAGAATGGAGGAAGCAGAACAAAGAATATCAGACCTGGAAAATAACACAGAACAACTAAAAAGCTCAAATAAAGATTATGAGAAATTGAAAAATACACAAAAGTGGAACAACCAGGAAATATGGGACACTACGAAAAGATCAAACCTCTGCATCATAGGAATAGAGGAAGGAGAAGAATCTCAAGAGAATAGTATTGATCAGATCTTCAACAGAATAATAGATGAAAATTTCCCCAAACTAAAAAAAGACAAACCCGTACAAATACAAGAAGCACATAGGACTCCAAACAGACAAGATCAGAAAAGAAACTCCCCATGCCATTTGATAAAATTCTGAAAGCCACAAAAGAAAAAACAAGTCACATATAAGGGGAAACCCATCAGAATTACAACTGACTTCTCAGCACAAACCATGAAAGCAAGAAGAAGATGGAGCAAAGCATTTTCAGTGTTAAAGGAGCATGGATGCCAACTCAGATTACTATACCCAGCAAAAATGTCGATTATAGTTGGAGAGAAAAATCTTCCATGCCATAAACAAGATGATAGAATACATGTCTGGAAAACCAACACTTCAGAAAATACTTGAAGCAATTCAAAGGGCAGAAGAGAGGAGCAACTATCCCCAAACACCTAGAAAGAGAAACTAATAAAAACATAACTGCAGAAGTAGAAACCGAGACTAAAATGCAAATGGATAATAAGGTGAAAGGAAGCAACATCCATTTTTTCAATTATAACCTTAAATATTAATGGAATAAACTCCCTAATCAAAAGACAAAGACTGGGAGATTGAATTAGGAGACAAAACCCATCTATATGCTGTCTAGAAGAAACCCATCTCAATCTCAAGGATAGGCACCAACTTAAGGTGAAGGGATGGAAAAAAATATTCTAAGAAAATGGTACCAAAAAGAAAGCAGGTGTTGCTGTTTTAATATCAGACAAAATAGACTTCAAAGTAAAAGAAATCAAAAGAGACAAATAGGGCCATTACATCTTTTTAAAAAATTTTATTTATTTATTTATTTATTTATTTATTTTTTATGTGTATGTGTATACTGTCTGCATATAGGTTGGTGCACCTGTATTGTGCAGTAGCGTGGAGGTCAGAAGAGGGTGTTGGATTCCCCTGGAAATGGAGTTAAAGACTGTTCTTAGCCACCATGTGGGTGCTGGAAATTGAACCCAGATCCTCTGTAAGAGCGGAGGATTACATATGATTACATTTGATAAAGATTACATCTTTATCAAAGGAACAGTTGACCATGAATGTTTCACAATCATGAATATATATGCACCAAACTGTGGTGCACCAAACTTTATACAGACAATTCTTCAGGACATCAAGGCACAGATTAACCCCAGCACACTAATAGTAGGGGACTTCAATACCCCACTAAGTCCTTTGGGCAGATCAGCAGGACAAAGAAGAAATGGAGAGACATCTGAGCTGAATGATACAATACACCAAATGGACCTCACAGACATCTATCTAATATTCCACCCAAACACCAGAGAATACACTTTCTACTCAGAACCCCATGGAACACTCTCCAAAATAGACCATATACTGGGACACAAGAAAAAACTCAACAAATACAAAAAGATTGAATAATGTCATGCATTCTATCAGACCATAGTGCAATAAAGCTGAATATCAACACCAGGATAAGCCCTACAACCTACGAGAACACATGGAGACTAAACAACACTCTCCTGAATAATGAATGGGTCAAGGAAGAAATAAAGAAATAAAAACATTCCTGGAACTGAATGACAATGATAACAAAACACAACAAAACCTATGGGACACTTTAAAAGCAATCCTAAGAGGGAAGTTTATAGCCCTGAGTGCCTACATCAAAAAAACAGAAAGAACACAAGTGAACGATTTAACACTACAGCTAAAAATACTTGAGAGAACAACAAATGAAACCTAAACGCAACAGACAAGAAGAAATAAAAATCAGAGCAGAAATCAATGAAATAGAAACAAAGAAAATACCAAAAAAAATCAATGAATCCAAAAATTGGTTCTTTGAGAGAATAAACAAGATAGACAGACCTCTAGCCCAGTTAACCAAAAGAAAGAAGGAACAACTCCAAATCAATAGAATCTGTGACAAAAGGGGAAATATCATAACAGATAATGAAAAGATCCAGAAAATCATATGGGAATACTTCAAAAACCTATACTCTACCAAGTTTGAGAACCTAGAAGAAATGGATGAATATCTGAAATCCTGGGAATCACCAAAGCTCAACCAAGAAGAGATCAACAGCTTAAACAGACCAATAATATGTAAAGAAATTGAAGATGTAATAAGAAACTTCCCAACTAAACAAAGCCCAGGCCCAGATCATTTCACAGCAGAATTCTATAAAACATTTCAAAAAGAATTACAACCATTATTACTCAAGTTGTTTAGAAGGATACAACCGGAATTCACCCAAATTCCTTCTATGAAGCCAGCATAATACTATTACCAGAACCAGGCAAATATACAACTAAAAAGGAGAACTATAGACAACCCATCTCATTAATGAACACAGATGCAAAAATTCTAAATAAAATACTTGCAAATTGCATACAGACACACATCAAGAAGATCATCCATCAAGACCAAGTTGGATTCATACCAGAAATTCAGGGATGGTTAAATATATAAAAATCAATAAATATCATCAAACATATAAATGGACTGAAAGACAAAAACCACATGATCATCTCAATTGATGTGGAAAAAGCCTTTGACAAAATCCAGCATGGCTTCATGCTTAAAGTCCCAGAGGGAAATGAATTGGAGGGATCATTCCTCAATGTAATCAAAGCCAAATACAGGAAACCCACAGCCAATATCATCCTAAATGGGGAAATGACAGAAGCATTCCCTTTAAAGGTAGGAACTCGGCAAGGCTGCCCCCTGTTACCACTCCTTTTCAATATAGTGCTTGAAACACTTGCTAGGGCAATAAGGCAAGAAAAGGAAATTAAAGGAGTTCTAATTGGAAAAGAGGAAATCAAACTATCCCCTTTTACTGATGATATCATCATTTACTTAAGGGACGTTAAAAACTCCACCAGAAGACTCCCAGAAACGATTAAGAGCTTCAGTAAAGTGGCAGGATAAAAAAATTATCCTAGAAATATCAGTAGCATTTCTTTACACCAACACAAGCAACTGAAGAAGGGATGCAAGGAGACCTTCCCACTCACAATAGCCTCAAAAATAATAAAACAGGGGCTGGAGAGATAGCCTAGCGGTTAAGAGCACCGACGCTCTTGCAGAGGACCGGGGTTCGATCCCCAGCACCCACATGGCGGCTAAGAACCATCTGTAACTCCAATTCCAGGAGAACTCCAGTTCCAGGGGAATCTGAGACCCTCTTCTGACCTCCGCGGCATTGCACGACACGGGTGCACAGACCTGCATGCAAACAATACATTCATACACATACAAAAAAAAAATTAAAAAAAAAATAATAAAACACCTAGGAACAAAACTAACCAAAGACACCAAATATCTCTACAACAAAAATTTTAAACCCCTGAAGAAGAAAATTGAAGAAGACATCAGAAGATGGAAAAACCTCCCGTGGTCATGGATTGGGAAAATTAATATAGTAAAAATTTCCATTCTACCCAAACTCTTGTACAGATTTAATGCAATCCCAATTAAAATCCCCAAGAGTTTCTTCACAGGCCTGGAAAAAAAATCCTTAATTTCATTTGGAAAAACAAAAGACCCCGAATAGCCAAAGCAACCCTGAGTGAAAAGACCAATACAGAGGGGATCTCTATACCAGACTTCAATCTATACTATAGGGCTATAGTTATAAAAACAGCTTGGTACTGGCACAAAAACAGACCTGTTGACCAATGGAACAAAGCTCAAGATCCAAACCTGAGCACATACTATTTCAGCTGCCTCATGTTTGACAAGGGGGCCAAGAAGACACAATGGAGGAAAGACAGCATCTTCAGCATGTGGTGTTGGTAAAACTGGATCACCACTTGTAGAAGAATGAAATTAAACCCTTACCTCTTGCTCTGTACAAAAGTCAATTCCAGATGGTTCAAAGACCTCAACGTGAAACCCCAAACTCTGGAGGCAATAGAAAAAAACTTGGCAGCAGACTACAAGACATAGGCATAGGAAAAGACTTCCTAAATCATACAACAGCTACACAAAGCTTCTGTACATCAAAAGAAACAATCAAGGAAGTGAAGAGAAATCCCACAGAGTGGGAGGAAACCTTCACCACAGATACATCTGACAAACATTGATTTCCATAGTATAAAACTACTCAAAAAACAAAGAAGAAAGAAAACAAATGAATCACTCAAAAGATGGAGCAAAGAGCTGAGCAGAGACTTCACAAGTGAGGAATTATAGATGGCTGAGAAACATCTTAAAAAGTGTTCAATGCCACTAATAATTAGGGAAATGCAAATTAAACCACTTTAAGATATCATCTTACTTCTATAAGACTGGCTAGGATCAAGGAAACAAATGATACCAAGTGCTAGAGAGGTTGTGGGGAAAGAGGAACACTATCCATTGCAGGTGGGAATGTAAACTTGTACAGCCACTATGGAAAACAGTGTGGAGAACCCTTGGAAGACTCAAAATGAGCTTGCCATCTGACCCAGTCATACCACTCCTGGGTATATACCCACAAGACTCATTTTACCTCAGAAATACATGCACGGCTATACTTATTGCAGCTCTGGTCACAATAGCAAAAAGCTGGAATCAACCCAAATGCCCCTCAACTGACGAGTGGATAGAGAAAATGTGGTATATGTACACAATAGAGTTCTATGCAGGAGTAAAAAAAGACAACATCATGAACTTTGCAGGTAAATGGATGGAACTAGAAGATATTATGAAGTGAAGTAACACAGTCCCAGAAAAACAAAGATGAATGGTATCCCTCATCTGTGGATGCTAGCACCAATAACCCAGTTGTCAATATTTCTTGTGGGGAGTGATGCATATTGGAAAGATGGCCTAGCAGTTAAGAGCACCGACTGCTCTTACAGAGGACCCGGGTTCGATCCCCAGCACCCACATGGCGGCCGAGAACCGTCTGAAACTCCAATTCCAGGAGAGCTCCAGTTCCAGGGGAATCCGACATCCTCTTCTGACCTCCGCAGCATTGCACGACACGGGTGCACAAACTTGCACGCAGACAGTACATTGATACACATACAGAAATAAATAAATGCCGGGCGTTGTGGCGCATGCCTTTAATCCTAGTACTTGGGAGGCAGAGGCACGCGGATCTCTGTGAGTTCAAGGCCAGCCTGGTCTACAGAGTGAGTTCCAGGGCAGCCAGAGCTACAGGGAGACCCTGTCTCAAAAAAAAAAACAAAAAACAAAACAAAACAAAACAAAAAAAACACCAACACCAACAACAGGAAAGACTGCATCAAAGAACTGACTGAAACGGAGAATCTGGTGGGGTGGGAGGGTTGGGAGGGGGACACGGGTCTATATTAGATTAATGTATATTTAAATGATATGATTGTTTTTTGGTCTTTTCAAGACAGGGTCTCCCTGTAGCCCCAGCTGTCCTGGAACTCACTCTGTAGACCAGGCTGGCCTTGAACTCACAAAGATCCACCTGCCTCTGCCTCCCAAGTGCTAGGATTAAAGGTGTGTGCCACCATGCCCGGCAATTGATATGATTTTAACAGGTACAAAATTTGCCCAAACTTTGTCTACATATTATATGGTATTTTAGGACTTAGTAAAAGTAAAAATGTCTATATTAAACAACATTGGTTAAAATTGTTTTAATAAAAATGGTAACACATTTAAACTAATTGGAAATATAAATTGTTGTAACAACAACTTTGGGATTAATGTATACAAATGTTCTCTATAATTTATGTGTTGTACAGTATTATCTTGTAACATTTTCTTTTACCTGTAGGATAATTTAACTTAAGGAATTTAGTTTGCTTCCCAAATTAACAACATACATTCAATGATAAACAGCTTGGGTAAATTTAATGAAAATTTACACTTTGATTCCTGCCTATAGGTATGTGTACTACAACTGCCTTTTTGAGATTCATGGGTCAAAAAATAAAGACCTAAAATAAAAAAAGGTGGGGGATACAGCTAAATATTAAACCTTTTGTCAAAATTTTCAATTTAAATCTTAAAACTAACTATGGGAAAAGATTTGCATATTCCCACAGGTCAAAACATCACTAACTTAATGGCTGAGAAAGAAAAGATACAGCTTTGCATTGTGCAGGATGTACCAAGAAATACCAGCAGAGAAGTTGGCCCATCTAAACATTAAAAGGAAGAAAAGCCTTAGACTGCTGCAGGCATCAAACATCTCTGTGGATCCTTTTTGTAACAATTGCTTATAATGAGTCCTAATGAACTTTACCTTCCAGGTGCCAAAAAGTTTTTTTTTTTTTAATTTTTTAAAAATTATTTATTTATTTATTTTTATTTATATTTTTATTTT
Organism: Rhizomys pruinosus; assembly: GCA_009823505.1. Taxonomy (NCBI): domain Eukaryota; kingdom Metazoa; phylum Chordata; class Mammalia; order Rodentia; family Spalacidae; genus Rhizomys; species Rhizomys pruinosus. Next base: position 1,594,302 of record VZQC01011344.1, on the reverse strand, counting down.
TTTGGTCTTTTCGAGACAGGGTCTCCCTGTAGCCCCCGCTGTCCTGGAACTCACTCTGTAGACCAGGCTGGCCTTGAACTAACTAAGATCTGCCTGCCTCTGCCTCCCAAGTGCTAGGATTAAAGGTGTGTGCCAAATTTTTTATTTATTTTTGTGTGTATGAATGTTCTGTCTGCATGTAGGTCTGTGCACCTGTGTCATGCAATGCTGCGGAGGTCAGAAGAGGGTGTCGGATCCCCTGGAACTGGAGTTAAAGATGGTTCTCAGCCACCATGTGGGTGCTGGGGATCGAACCCGGTTCCTCTGCAAGAACAGTCGGCACTCTTAACCGCTAGGCCATCTCTCCAGCCCACCACAAAGTTTTAATATGAGAGACTTTCTTACCTCCTTTTCATAGAACAAAGAAAAACATGATGGTAGTGATATCATTTCCTAACTGTAAATTAGAGCCGACTGTTACAGAGGTAATCTCTTATAAAACCAGTAAAACTTCTTTCTGTAATTGACTAATAGACATAGGAACTGTGAAAGGATTATTCTCTATTCAGAGCCAAATATAATACTAAAGTCTTTATAAGCTTTTCAATTAAGCAGAATATATTAATACAGGAGAGCTCTGATATTAGCAATGGATTATTCTGCCAAGGAGATGTTGGCCAGGGGATCCAAGCCCCCCCCCCCAAAGAAAAGATAAAGGCTTTTTTGCCTGTAAACTGGGATTCCTGCAAGAAGAGAGGCGTAAGGCCCTTCTGTCAAAGAACTGGTTTAAGCATGGGAAAGATGTATTGACACCACACTTGCAAGTGTATAGTTGGTGTCCTAGTTTGTCTTCCATTGCTGTGACAAAACACTCTGACCAACACCAGCCTGCCTTCTTATATGGTACACAGCAGCCTGCCCAGGGTGGCACCACTCATTGTGGGCTGGGCCCTCCCACACTGCTTGACAATCAGACAATACTCCACAGATGTGGCCACAGGCCAATCCAATGGAGCCAATTCCCCAATTGAGGCTCCCTCAACCCAGGTGTGTCAAGTTGACACTAAAGCTATCCAGCACAGTTGGTCTCTGAAATGCCAGAGAGTGTTACCAAAGGCCACTAAATCAATAAAGCAAATATTGGTCTCCTTGAGTCAAACAAGACTCCTCCATCAGCATCAGCTACACCTCACCTGCCTGGAAATACTGTGCAGCAGTGGCAGCCTATGTCTGTATATCCCAAATCTAATTGGCTAGTAGCTCTCTCCTTGGAGGAATATTTCATGGCTGATGCCACAAGGTTATGTCCTCTAGTGGTTAGGAGTTGCTAGAAGCCATAGTAAGACCTTGTCATCTTTTACAGAAAAGCTATAGTCCATGGATTAGCATATCATCCAAACATCTGTGTCTATACCAACGTAACCTACCATAATAATTAGTACTGTTTAACTGTCTGTATATCTAATTGCTTGTGCTTCATTAGTAGGATTGAACAGTTATTCCTGGATAAACTACCAACCTGTGCTGGATAGCTTTAGTGTCAACTTGACACACCTGGGTTGAGGGAGCCTCAGTTGGGGAACTGGCTCCATTGGAGTATTGTTTTGATTGTTGGGCAATGTGGGAGGGCCCAACCCACAATGAGTAGTGCCACTCTGGGCAGGTTGTGTGTATGGTATAAGAAGGCGGGCTGGGCATGAGCCCAGGCAGCAAGCCAGTTGACAGCATTCCTCCATGGCCTGTGCTTCAGCTCCTGCCTCCAGGTTCCTGCTCTGAGTTCCTGCCTTGGGCTCCCTGAGTGGTGAACTGTGACCCAGGAGATGTAAGCTGAATAAACCCTTTCCTCCCCAAGTTGGTGTCAGTCAGAGTGTTTTGTCACAGCAATGGAGGACAAACTAGGACAGAAATTGGTACCGGAAGAGTGGGGTATTGCTGTGACAAACCTGACATTGGTGTTTTGGGGAATGATTGTGGAGGCGTTTGGAACTTTGGGCTGGGAAGATCATTGAATGCTTAAAGATCATTGCTGTGGGGCTTGGAGCAGTTTTGCTGAAGGAGTTGTAGAAGATGGAGGCCTGGCTTGTGAAGTTTCTAGTTTCCAAGGGGAGCAGAGATCATCAGGACTGTGTAATCTGTGGGTTCTGGTCAGCTGGGGTTGAAGAATCAGCTGTAACAAGAGACCAGAACCTGAAGTGAAATCTTTGTTGTACTGGGGCAATTGATGCTGGTTAGCTGGGGCTGAAAAATCAGCTGTAAGTAACAAGAGACCAGCATCACTGTGGTGAAATCTTCTGGGGAGAATATCTTCAAGGTCAGCACACAGAAGCTGTGACCCAGAAAGGGCCTGAGCCTCCATCTCGAGCCAGAAGCCGGACTTGGTAACGTGTAAGAGTCTCCTATATGGTTCCGGTGTTGAAATTTGAGGGGGTCACAGAGAGCAGCCGAGGCTTGGCACTGTGAGAGGTCAGGAAAGACCATTGGTGGAAGTGCACCTCGGTTGCTGTGAAGACCCCAGGATTGCAGGGGTCATGGAGAGAAGCTGAGGCTTTGCACCAGGAGAGGTCAGAAGAGACCATTGGTGAAGGTGCTGCCTCAGTTTCAGTAGCGACCCCAGCTTTTTGGAGATGCCGGTACCCTGGGACGACCACCAAGAGCAGCGGTAGGTGTAGAATGGAGTCGGCCTGGGCCTGCGAGATGAGTGTGCCACGGACGGCAGAGTCGGAGAGGGGGAGCTGCCGAGACCCTTTGGAGCCCAGAAGATCGTGAGTGAATCCCAGGTGTCCAGCCTTGAGCTACTTGCTGGACTTAGGTTTTGTTTGAGAGTGCCTGATTCTTCCCTTTGAAATAAGACAGTACTTGTTTTGGATTTTACAGCAGCCCACAGTTAAGAGACTTTTAATAGACTGGACTTTTAAGTGTTTGGACATTTTAAGGACTGTGGGGCTTTTAAGGTTGTACTGTCTTAGGTTGTGATTAATGTTAACATCATACTTTGGGGATAAGAACTGGAAAGGTGGTGGTTTATAGTGATGTGTTTTGTGTGTCAAGTTGACAAGGGATCAATTGTGCTGGATAGCTTTAGTGTCAACTTGACACACCTGGGTTGAGGGAGCCTCAGTTGGGGAATTGGCTCCATCGGATTGGCCTGTGGCCACATCTGTGGAGTATTGTCTTGATTGTCAGGCAATGTGGGAGGGCCCAGCCCACAATGAGTAGTGCCACTCTGGGCAGGTTGTGTGTACGGTATAAGAAGGCGGGCTGGGCATGAGCCCAGGGGAGCAAGCCAGTTGACAGCATTCCTCCATGGCCTGTGCTTCAGCTCCTGCCTCCAGGTTCCTGCTCTGAGTTCCTGCCTTGGGCTCCCTGAGTGGTGAACTGTGACCCAGGAGATGTAAGCTGAATAAACCCTTTCCTCCCCAAAGAGTGTTTTGTCACAGCAATGGAGGACAAACTAGGACACAACCCATGAAAGAAAACAACCTGAACTGATCAGAGTCCAAAACGACATCTCCAGAGAAAGTAGACTATTTTGCTTTTCGCTCACTTGTGCCCCTTTTCTAAAGTCTGGGGAACAATCTGGGGAAGAGGGGGCATGGTAGAATGTAAGGGCTGCGATTGGGGTGAATTGTGAAACTACAGCAATATAGACTGGACACTTATTTGATCAACATGATTGTACATACAAGCCCTTCCAGCTGGATGGTGGGAGCCTTAGGCTATGTGGGTTTGGGCATAGCTGCTTGCAAATTGGTTCTACATGAAGGATGCTTGTATTCTTTACTTATTACTTATTGATAAAACATAAAATTATAAAATTATTTTAAATAAAAAAATAAAATAATAAAGAGAAATTGTTAAGCTTCAAATTTCTCTCTTTCCTCAACAAAGTATGGTATATCAGAAACATTTAGAATTAGAGCAAAAGTTTAATTTTGCATGCCTGATCCATTTGTGACTATTTAGATAGCAGTAATCTTCTTTTTAAAAAAATTTAAAAATTATTTTATGCGTATGAGTGTACTGTCTGAATGTAGGTAGGTTCACCGGTGTTATGCAGTGCTGCGCAGGTCAGAATAGGGGGTCGGATTTCCCTGGAACTGGAGTTAAAGACGGTTCTTAACTGCCATGTGGGTGCTGGGAATTGAACGTGGGTCCTCTGCAAGTGCAGTCAGTGTTCTTAAATGCTGAGCCATCTCTCCAGCCCCAGCAGTTATCTTCTACAGAGTCCAAGGAAGTATTAGACTGACACCTGATTTTCTTTAATGGTTATTTCATAACTCCTTAAATTCTTTTGAAGATAGATTCATCTACAGAGTTTACTTCTTGCAAGCACATGCTAGTGGAAGCCAGAAAAATTACCAGTTAAGAGGTAGAGATGGTCAGGCAAGGCAGTCCAGACCTGTGACCAACAGCTGGATCTCAGGCACCAGCAGGAGGACTGCTGCGTATCACACAGAGAAGGTTTCCTCTCATTCCCTTATTTCTGCCTTGAACTGAATGATTCTTCTGTTGCTTTCATAAGAAAAGAAGAGAATGTAATGGTTTAAATGTGAAATGTTCTCCACAGACTCATGTGTTTGAACACTTGGACCTCAGCTAATTACATTTTGGGGAGATCTTGGAACCTTTTGGACATGGGACCTAGCTGGTATATGTGGACCCTAGTGTGGACCTTAAAGTTTATAGCCCAGCTCTGCTTCCAAAACAAGCTGTTTTCTGGTCAGTGTTATGTGAACAACCACTGTTGCCACAAAGTAACTCACTTCAGTCTCCATACCTACTGCCTCATCGTGGGGTGTACCCTCCATACAGTGAGCTAGAATAAACAATTCCTCCCTTGTGTCTTCATTGGGTATTTGATCTCAACAGTGATGAAGGTTACTAATATGGAAACTTCTTATGAAGATGGGAGGACCCTAGCTCACCCCAACAGAGACAAGCCTCTGACATACCTCAAAAGTGACTGTGGAAAGACAGATGCACGCAGAAGACGAAGACCAGGTACATGGTTGTTTTAGGAAAGATATGATGCTATGTCTTGTGGTAAAGGGGAAATGCTTCCATGTGGCTTGGAAAATGAAGGACAGAAGTCCAGAAAAGAATGCTTTAGAATGTGATCAGTGGCAAGGATGGAACATTAGTAATACGTGAAATTGAACTGAATAAATTGGTTGAATTTTTTATTTTAAAGGAAGTAATTTAATAAAACACATGTTTTAATTTAGAGCTAGACAATTTTTGAAACCCTCGTTCATCTCTTAGTAGCCTGATAACTGACAACTATGTAGTATTATAAGTTAATTTTCTTTTTTTTATATAAACTATGTTAATTCCAAACTATGTTTAGGAATTTACATTTTTTCCTTTAATTTTATATTACTCTAAAATATGAATACAACAGACAACTGCATGCAGATTCCGTGGCCAGGTGGGATCTGGCACACAGCCTTGCTGTCTAGCCAGGGGCTCAACCTCCCACGTGTAGAACTATAGAGAAGAACTGTGTGCATGGATAGAGGAACAGACAGCTGCGTGCAGATTCTGAGGCCAGGTGGGGTCTGGCATGCAGGCCAAAGGAGTAATACCCCCTCCCCCCAACGCTCTGGCTACTGGTACTGTGGTGGACACAATAAGCTGATGGTGCTGTGGTTTGCTGTGGTTGGGATGATCCAGCAGGTATAGTGTCAGTGATTCTAGGCTGCACAACCAATACTGAGGAAGAAACTGACAAGAAGCAGAGTGAGTGACCAACCAGTCCTCCATATTAACATTTGAGATTAGCACCAGAATCCAAACAAACAAACAATGACAACAACAAATACACATTCCAAAGACACAACCGAAAAACAACAATATGGGAAAAGCTCATAATAAATCCCCACTGAACTCAACCAGTCCAGTAGAAGATCCTGACAACGAGATCTCTCTGGAAGGAAACCAAGACACCGACCTTAGAAGAACAATTGTAGACATATTAAAAGAAGTCAAAGAATATAAATAACAAATCAGAGAACTAAATGGAGAGAATGAAAAACTCATGAAGGAACTAGAAGGAAAGAATGATAAACTCCAGAAAGAAGTGGAGGGAGAGAATGACAAACTCCAGGAGGAAGTAGAAACACTGAAAAGATCTCAAGCTGAAAGAAAAAAAGAAACTGACCAGTGAAGCAAGGAGTTACAAGAAGAGAATGAAAAACTCCAAAAAAAGGTGGAAATACTGAAGAAATCACAGGATGGAATGAAAAAGGAAATTGAACATTCATCCAATCAGCAGGAAAGGATGGGAGAAAACCTCAGAAGCAGAATGAAGGAGAAAAAAGAATATCAGACCTACAGGATAACACAGGGCAGCTAGAAACCTCAAGTAAAGATTACGAAAAATTAAAAAAAAAAAAAAAAACACAAGAGTGGAACAACCAGGAAATATGGGACACCATGAAAAGACCAAACCTCCACATCATAGGGATAGAGGAAATACAAGAATCCCAAGGCAACGGTATTGATCAGATCTTCAACAGAATAATAGAAGAAAATTTCCCCAAACTGAAAAAAGTCAAACCTATAAAAATACAAGAAGCACACAGAACACCAAATAGACAAGACCAGAAAAGAAATTCTCCATGCCATATCATAGTTAAAACATTAGATGCTTGAAACTAAGACAAAATACTGAAAGCCACAAGAGAAAAACAAGTTACATATAAGGGGGAAACCCATCAGAATTATAGCTGACTTCTCAGTGCAAGCTATGAAAGCCAGATTACTATACCCAGCAAAAATGTCAATTATAGTTGAAGGAGAAAGAAAAATCTTTCATGACATAAACAAAATGAAAGAACACATGTAAAAAAAAAAAACCCAACACTTCAGAAAATACTCCAACCAATTCAAAGAGCAGAGGAAAGGAGCAACTATCCCCAAGCAACTGAAGAGAGAAATTAATGAAAGCATAACAGAGTAAATAAATACCTAGACCAAGAATGAAAATGAAAAATAAGTTGAAAGGAAAAAACACACATCTCTCAATAACAACTTTAAATATTAATGGTCTAAACTCCCCAATCAAAAGACATAGACTGGGAGAATGAATTAAGAAACAGAATCCATCTATATGCTGCCTACGAGAAACCCATCTCGCCCTCAATGATGGATACCACCTTAGAGTGAAAGGATGTGAAAAAATATTCCAAGAAAATGGTACCAAAAAGCAAGCAGGAGTTGCTATTCTAACATCAGACAAAATAGACCTCAGAGTAAAATTAATCAGAAAAGACAAATAGGGCCATTATATCCTTATCAATAGGACAATTAACCAAGAAGATTTCACAATCTTAAATGTTTATGCACCAAACTCTGGTGCACCGAACTTTATAAACACAATCCTTCAGGACCTCAAGACACAGATTAATCCCAGCATGCTAATAGTGGGGGACTTCAATACCCCACTGAGACCCCTGGATAGGTCAACTGAACAAAAAAATAACAGAGAGACATCAGAACTGAACAATACAATACACCAAATGGACCTCACAGATATCTACAGAATATTCCACCCAAACACAAGAGAATATACTTTCTACTCAGTGCCCCACAGAACATTCTCCAAAATTGACCACATACTGGGAAATGTCAAAAGAAATGTCAACATGCAAAAGGACTGAAATTATTTCATCCATTCTATCAGACTACAGAGCAATAAAGTTCAATATTAACACCAGGAAAAGCCCACTAACTATAAGAACACATGGAGACTAAACAGCACAATCCTGAATAATGAGTGGGTCAGAGAAGAAATAAAGAATGAAATAAAAGCATTCCTGGAACTAAACGAAAATGACAATATAACACAACAAAACCTGTGGGATATATTAAAATCAGTCCTAAAAGGGAAATTTATAGCCCTAAGTGCCCACATTAAAAAAAAAAAAAAAACAGAAAGAGAACAAATAAACTATCTAACACTGCAGATAAAAACACTTGAGAGACAACAACAAATGAACTCTAAACCCATCAGACAGGAAGAAATAACAAAAATAAGAGCAGAAATCAATGAAATAGAAACAAAGAAAACAATACAAAAAAGAAATCAATGAATCCAAAAGCTGGTTCTTGGAAAAGATAAACAAAATAGATAGATCTCTAGCCCAGATAACCAAAAGAAAGAAAGAGCAACTCCAAATCAATAGCATTTGTGATGAAAGGGGAAACATCACAACAGATAAAGAAAAGATCCAGACAATCATATGAGAATACTTAAAAAACCTATACTCTACTAAATTTGAAAACCTAAGAGAAATGGATGAATATCTGAAATCCTGGGATTCACCAAAGCTTAACCAAGAAGAGATTGACAGCTTAAATAGACCCATAATACTTGAGGAAATTGAAGATGTAATAAAAAACTTCCCAACTAAAAAAAGCCCAGGTCCAGATGGTTTCACAGCAGAATTCTATAAAACATTTAAAGAGGTCTTACAACCATTACACTCAAACTGTTCAGAAAGATACAAACAGAGGGAAATATCCCAAATTCCTTCTATGAAGCCAGAATCACTCTAACACCAAAACCAGGAAAAGATACAAATAAGAAAGAAAACTATAGACCCATATCATTTATGAACACATATGCAAAAATTCTCAACAAAATACTTGCAAATTGCATACAGACCCACATCAAAAGATTGTCCATCATGGCCAAGTTGGATTCATGCCAGAGATGCAGGGATGGTTCAACATATAAAAATCAATATATGTTGGGCTGGAGAGATGGCTCAGTGTTTAAGAGTGCCAATTGCTCTTGCAGAGGAGCCGGGTTCGATCCCCAGCATCCACATGGCAGCTGAGAACCATTTTTAACTCCAGTTCCAGGGGAATCCGACACCCTCTTCTGACCTCTGTGGCATTGCATGACATGGGTGCACACACCTACATGCAGACAGTATGTTCATACACATAAAAATAATAAATAAAAAATTAAAAAAATCAATATATGTCATAAAACACATAAATGGACTAAAGACAAAAATGACAAGATCATCTCAATGCAGAAAAAGCCTTCAACAAAATCCAGCATCCCTTCATGCTTAAAGTCCTAGAGGGAATATGACTGGAGGGATCATTCCTTAATGTAATCAAAGCCATATACAAGAAACCCATAGCCAACATCATCCTAAATGGAGGACAGTTAGAAGCATTCCCCTTAAAGGCAGAAACACGACAAGGCTGCCCACTATCACGATTCCTCTTCAATATAGTGCTTGAAATGCTTGCTAGGGCAATAAGGCAAGAAAGTGAAATTAAAGAACTACTGATCAGAAAAGAGGAAGTAAAACTATCCCTTTTTGCAGATGGTATAATAGTTTACCTAAGGGATGCTAAAAATTCCACCAGAAAACTCCTAGAAATGATTAAAAGTTTCAGAAAAGTGGCAGGATACAAAATAAACCTAGAAAAATCAGTATCCCTTCTTTACACCAACAATAAGCAACTGGAAAAGGAATATAAGGAGACCTTCCCAATCAAGATAGCTTCAAAAATTACCTGGGAATAAACTTAACCAAAGACCCCAAAGACCTCTACAACAAAAATTTTAAAACCCTGAAGGAGATTGAAGATGACATTAAAAGATGGAAAGACCTCCTATGCTCATGGATTAGAAAAATTAATATAGTAAAAATATCCATTCTACCCAAATTAATATACAGATTCAATGCAATCCCAATCAAAATCCCCATGAGCTTTTTCACAGACTTGGAAAAAAAATCCTTAAATTTATATGGAAAAACAAAAGACCCCAAATAGCTGAAGCAACCATGAGCAAAAAGTGCAATATAGGGGGGATTACTCTACCAAACTTCAAGCTACATTATAGGGCTCTAATCATAAAGACAGCCCAGTACTGGCACAAAAACAGACGCATTGACCAATGGAACAAACTTGAAGATCCAAATTTGAGCTCATATAACTTCAGCCACCTCATATTTGACAAAGGGGCCAAAAAAGCTCAATGGAGGAAAGATAGCATCTTCAGCAAAGGGTGTTGGTAAAAACTGAATCACCATTTGTAGAAGAACAAAATTAAACTCCTACATCTAACCCTGTAGAAAAATAAACTCCAAGTGGATCAAAGATGTCAACCTGAAACCTGAAACCCTGAAGGTGATAGAAGAAAAAGTCCGCAGCAACCTACAAGACATAGGTGTAGGAAAAGGCTTTCTAAATCAAACAACATCTGCACAGGAAATAAGGACAACAGCTGACAAGTGGGGCCTCATCAAACTAAAAAGTGTCTGTACAGCTAGAGAAACAATCAAGGAAGTGTAGAGAAAACCCACGGAGTGGGAGGAAACCTTCACCAGTGATACATCTGACAGAGCATTAATGTCCAGAATATAAAGACTACTTAAAAAACAAAGAAGTAAGAAAACAAATGACCTACTCAAAAGATGGAGTAAAGAGCTGAACAGAGACTTCACCAGTATGGAAGTAAAGATGGCTGAGAAACATCTTAAAAAATTCTCAATATCATTAATAATTAAGGAAATGCAAATTAAAACCACACTAAGGTATCATCTCACTCCAATAAGACTGGCCAAGATCAAGAAAACAAAAGACACCAAACGCGGGAGAAGTTATGGGAAAAGGGGAACACACATCCACTGCTGGTGGGAATGTAAACTCATACAACCACTGTGGAAAGCAGTGTGGAGAACCCTTAAAAGACTCAAAATGAGCCTACCACCTGACCCAGTCATACCACTTCTGGGTATATACCCAGAAGACACATCCTACTGCAGCGATACATGCACAGCTATGTTTATTGCAGTTCTCTTCACAATAACAAAGGGCTGGAACCAACCCAAATGCCCCTCAACTGATGACTGGATAAGAAAAATGTGGTACATTTGCATAATGGAGTTCTGTGCAGTGGCAAAGAAAGTTGACATCATGAACTTTGCAGGTAAATGCTTGGAACTTGAAGCCATTATGCTAAGTGAAGTAACACAGTCCCAGAAAAAAAATGTGAATGGTTTCCCTCATTTGTGGATGCTAACACCAAATCCCCAGTCAGCAGGCAAACTGAGCAACTTTATTATTATATTTCTTTGTATCTGAAAGCAACTGTGTGATTATAATGTGAATCTCTTAATGGGCTCTAGAATTGACCACCACTTATAGTCACACATTGTAATTACCATATATGGGTGGAAGATATGTATTCATATTCTAGAGTAATATAAATTAAAGGGAAAAATGTGAATCTCAAAATATATTTAGGATTAAAATACAGTTTATTCCCAGAGGCCATAATTTTGATACATATGTGTTGTTTAGATAGGCATAATTTGGAGTAATTAATACAAAGGGGAGGGAACAAAAGTATTGATAGCTTTATAGAATAATTTTAGTATAATCCCTGAGTTATTGAAATATTATAATGTATTGTTTACATTGTAAACTTATTGTAAAATTTATATTAAATTCTCATAGAACCTTCAAAAAAAGGTACATCAAAACATACATCAACTTATCATGTAATTTAGAATATAAAATTATATTTCTTTTTACCTGCATGCAACTTTACTGTTTAAATGTGAATTCCTAAATGTGTTTTGGAATTAACATATAATTTATTTTCAGATTTGTAATTTTGTTTTATGTGTGGAGTGTATATATACATATTATGGAGTAATATAAAATTAAAGGGAATGAAAAAAGAAAAAAATATATGAATACATACCTTCCTCCCATATACAGCAATCACAATGTCTGAAAGTAAGTAGTAAGCTAATTCTTGGGCTCATTAAGAGATTCACATTATAACAGCACAGTTGCCATGTGGGTCCTGGGAATCAAATCCGGGTCCTCTGCAAGAGTAGTCAGCACTCTCAACTGCTAGGCCCTCTCTCCAGCCTCAGCTCGCCTTTCAACTGTGCTAGCATCCAAAAATGAGGGATATCATTCATCGTTTGTTTTTCTGGGACTGTGTTACTTCACTTAACATAATATCTTCTAGTTCCATCCATTTACCTGGAAAGTTCATGAAGTCATCTTTCTTAACCACTGCATAGAACTTCATTGTATAGATGTACCACATTTTTGTTATCCCCTCATCAGTGAGGGGCATTTGGGTTGGTTCCAGCTCTTCACTATTGTGAAGAGAGCTGCTATAAACATAGATGTGCATGTATCACTGCAGTAGGATGGATCTTGTGGGTATTTACCCAGGAATGGTATGACTAGGTCAGGTGGTAGACTCATTTTGAGTTTTTTCAGGGTTTTCCACACTGCTTTCCATGGTGGAATATGAGTTTACATTCCCACCAGCAATGGATGAATGTTCCCCTTTCCCCATAACCTCTCCAGCATTTGGTGTCTTTTGTTTTCTCGATCTTAGCCAGTCTTATTGGAATAAGATGATACCTTAGAGTGGTTTTAATTTGCATTTCCTTAATTATTAATGATGTTGAACACTTTTTAAGATGTTTTTCAGCCATCTTTACTTCCTTACTGGTGAAGAGTCTGTTCATCTCTTTACTCCATCTTTTGAATAGGTCATTTGTTTTCTTAGTTCTTTGTTTTTGAGTAGTCTATATATTCTGGACATTAATGCTCTGTCAGATGTATCACTGGTGAAGGTTTCCTCACCTTCACTCACACTCTGTGGGTTTTCTCTTCACTTCCTTGATTGTTTCTTTCCCTAAACAGAAGCTTTCCAGTTTAATGAGGTCCAAGTTTGCTGTGCAGCTTCTGTTTTATTTAGAATATCTTTTCCTATGCCTGTGTCTTGTAGGTTGCTGCCAAGGTTGTCTTCAATCACCTTCAGAGATTTGGGTTTCTTGTTGAGGGTTTTGATCCACTTGGAGTTTATTTTTGTACAGGGCCAGATGTAGGGGTTTAATTTTGTTCTTCTACAAATGGTGGTTCAGTTTTGCCAACACCATTTGATGAAGATGCCATCTTTCCTCCATTGAGCTTTTTTGGCTCCTTTGTTGAATATGAGGTGGCTAAAATTGTATGAGCTCTCCATACAAATTTGGATCTTCAATTTTGTTCCATTGGTCAATGGATCTGTTTTTGTGCCAGTTCCAGGCTGCCTTCATGACTATAGCCCTGTAATATGGTTTGAAGTCTGGCAAAGTAATCCCCCTTGTATTGCACTTTTTGCTCAAGGTTGCTTTGGCTATTTGGGGTCTTTTGTTTTTCAATATGAATTTAAGGATTTTTTTTCAAAGTCTGTGAAGAAACTCATGGAAGTTTTGATTAGGATTGCATTGAATCTGTATATTAATTTGGGTAGAATGGACATTTTTAGTATATTAATTTTTCCAATCCATTAGCATGGGAGGTCTTTCCATCTTTTCATGTCATCTTCAATCTCCTTCTTCAGGGGTTTAAAATTTTTGTTATAGAGATCTTTGGTGTCTTTGGTTAGGTTTGTTCCCAGGTTTATTTATTTTTTGAGGCTATTGTGAGTGGGAAGGTCTCTTTATATTCCTTCTCCAGTTGCTTGTTGTTGGTGTAAAGAAAGGCTACTGGCTTTTCTAAGTTAATTTTGTATCCTGCTACTTTACTGAAATTCTTAATCATTTCTAGGAGTTTTCTGGTAGAGTTTTTAGCATCCCATAGGTAAACTATCATATCATCTGCAAAAAAGGATAGTTTGACTTCCTTTTTTATCATTAGTACTCCTTTAATTTCCCTTTCTTGCTTTATTGTCGTAGGTAGCATTTCAAGCACTATATTGAAGAAGAGTGGCGATAGGGGGCAGCCGTGCTGGGTTCCTGCCTTTAAGAGGAATGCTTTTAACTTTTCTCCATTTAGGATGATGTTGGCAGTGGGTTTGTGGTATATGGCTTTAATTATGCTGAGGAATGTTCCCTTCAGTCCAATTCCCTCTAGAACATTAAACATGAAGGCATGCTGGATCTTGTCAAAGGCTTTTTCTGCATCAATTGAGATGATCATGTGATTTTTGTCTTTCAGTCCATTTATGTGTTTTATGATATTTATTGATTTATGTATGTTGAACCACCCTGCATCTCTGGTGTGAATCCAACTTAGTAATGGTGAATAATATTTTTGATGTGGGTTTGTATGTGATTTGCAAGTATTTTGTTGAGAAATTTTCATCAAAAAGATTGAAATTATTTCATGAATTCTATCAGACCACAGTGCAATAAAGCTCAATATCAACACCAGAATAAGCCCTACTAGTTACAAGAACACATGGAGACTAACCAACACAATCCTAAATAATGAATGGGTCAGGGAAGAAATAAAGAATGAAATCAAAGTATTCCTAGAACTAAACGAAAAAGACACTACGACACACCAAAACCTGTGGGATACTTTAAAAGCAGTCCTAAGAGGAAATTTCTAGCCTCATCTGGCCACATTTAAAAAAACAGAAAGGGAACAAATAAAGGATCTAATACTGCAGCTAAAAAACACTTAAGAGACAACAAAAAATGAACCCTAAACGGAACAGACAGGAAAAAAATAACAAAAATCGAGCAGAAATCAATGAAATAGAAACAAAATAATACAAAGAATCAATGTATCCAAAAGCTGGTTCTTTGAAAGGATAAACAAGATAGACAGACCTCTAGCCTAGTTGACTAAAAGAAAGAAAGAGCAACTCCAAATCAATAGCATTTGTGATGAAAAGGTAAACATCACCCAAGACAACAGCTCCAGAGAAAGTAGACTGTTTGGCTTCTCATCCACCTGTGCCCCTTTTCTAAGCCTAGGGAACAATCTGCGGAAGAGGGGGCACGGTAGAATGTAAGGGCTGCGATTGGGGTGAATGGTGAAACTACAACAATATAGACTGGACACTCATTTGATCAACTTGATTGAACATACAAGCCCCCCCTGCTGGATGGTGGGACCCATGAGCTGTGTGGATTGGGCACACTGCTCGCAAATTGGTTTTACATGAAGGATGCTTGTACTCACAATTATCACTTATTGTTAAAAAAAAAAGAAAACAAAACAAAACAAAAAAACAGAAGATGCAGAAAAGTTACGGCAGAATGCATGATCTGGGATGGGTAGGGGTGGGTGTGGGGGAAAGGGAAGGGAGATATTGCTTGACTGAATTGGAAAATGATGTATGAAATACACAAAGCATCAATAAAAAGAAAAAAAAAAGTAGCAAGATAAAACAAAACAAAACAAAACAAAAAACCACAAAAAACAAAACAAAACAAAAAAAATCACCAAAGTCAAAGAAAAGATCCAGACAATAATATGAGAATACTTCAAAAACCTATACTCTACTAAATTTGAAAACCCAAGAGAAATAGAGAAATAGATGAATACCTGAAATCCTGAGAATCAACAAATCGTAACCAAGAAGAGAGTGACAGTTTAAACAATCCCATAATATTGGAGGAAATTGAAAATGTAACAAAAAGCCTCCCAACTAAAAAAAGCCCAGGCCAGGTGGTTTAACAGCAGAAATCTATAAAACATTTAAAGAAGTCTTACACCCATTACTACTCAAACTGTTCAGAAGGATACAAACAGAGGAACTCTCCAAAACCTTCATGAAGTCAGCATCACCTAATACCCAAACCAGGCAAAGACACACAACCCAAAAGAAAAAAAAAAAAAAAAAAACAAAAACTATAGATCCATCTAATTAATAAAGATAGATGCAAAAATTCTCAACAAAATACTTGCAAATCACATACAGAGCCATATCAAAAACTAGTTGAACTTTTAAGCAACTTACCAGGAAGAGACTTAGGAAAAATTCTGACTTGGAATAACATCAGGGATTTGGCAACTCCTTATTTCCTCATAGTACAAAATAAATAAGAAAACTTTGATAGCAACAAAATTTGGTGTGAAATCCTCTAAATATATGCCTTACTTTTATAGACAGAACTCTTCCTGAAAACCATTAATCAATGTTTTCAATGTAGAGAAAGGCCATCTGTAGACTGATGAAGACATTTGATTCTGTGGTCACTGCAGAAACATGACTTGCCTATGCAATGAATAGAAGAAAGTATAATAAATTGTGCTGAATTCCACACAAAATGAACCATTTCTTTTCCCTTACAGTATAACCAAATCAACAAAAAAATGAAATATAAAAATTCCAGATCTCTGCTTCTATAATCAATTGTGAATGGTACCTGGTAAGGATATAAAGCATACTTAGTAAACAAAGAAAAGAGAGTCACCAGAAATGAATTCACTCAGCCGCAATGCAACTCTGATTCAAGTATGTTTTCCTCTTTCTTTTGAATAAAGAATTTAAGATGATTACTGGGTTTGTCACACTGGAATACGATGTTGAAAGAAAAGTGTTTTAAGATTGTTCAATCACTTGTGCATTTATTTTTTTATGAAGAATGTTGTAAATACCTAGAGAAACTCCTTCTTCCACTTTTTTCACATTATTCTTTCCCTGATTTTGCTTTAAAATTTTCAAATGAGGAAACCTTAAAGTGTACATGCAAGAATTTTTTTTTTAAATCTTTTCCTTCATCTGCAGTAAGTCAACTTTGTTCCAAGTGAGCTTCCCCAAGCAACCCCTTAGGAAGGGAAGACATTCTTCCCCAACTTTGTCCTTTAATTCTTCATTGAAAAAGTAAATGTAAATTTAAAATATTTTATGTGCCTTCAAAAACAAAGGCTGTGTCTTAGATGAATTATCATCATCTTTGAATTCTACATAATCACATAAATGATTTCCTAACAGATTCCAACTCCACAGAGCATTTCTCATAACTCATTATCAAGAACAATCTATAGGAAAAAATTAGAGTTATTGATTGTTCATTGAAAATAATGAGTAAGGGCCAGGCATGGTGGTGCAGACCTTTAATCCAAACACTCATGAGGAAGAGGCAGGCAGAATTGTGCGAGATAGAGGTCAGCTGGCCTGCATAGTGAGTTTCAGGCCAGCTGAGGCTACAGGGACATGCTGCGTTAAACAAACAATAAACAGAATCTAATGAGTGACCAGGTTCTGGAAAGAAAACAGGGGAATCTTGATAATTTTGAATGAAGGCACTGGGCTTCACAGCTGTTGAGATATATACCAGTAGCACGCATAAGCCTCAAAATTTCAGGAATGTATTTTTAATAACTTTATGTAATAAATAGTCTCTGAAAGCCACAGTGAGTTTCCTTGAACAGGACAATTTTCATCCATTTTATTTATTTATTTATTTTTTTGGTCTTTTCGAGACAGGGTCTCCCTGTAGCCCCAGCTGTCCTGGAACTCACTCTGTAGACCAGGCTGGCCTTGAACTCACAAAGATCTGCCTGCCTCTGCCTCCCAAGTGCTAGGATTAAAGGTGTGTGCCACCATGCCCGGCAATTGATATGATTTTAACAGGTACAAAATTTGCCCAAACTTTGTCTACATATTATATGGTATTTTAGGACTTAGTAAAAGTAAAAATGTCTATATTAAACAACATTGGTTAAAATTGTTTTAATAAAAATGGTAACACATTTAAACTAATTGGAAATATAAATTGTTGTAACAACAACTTTGGGATTAATGTATACAAATGTTCTCTATAATTTATGTGTTGTACAGTATTATCTTGTAACATTTTCTTTTACCTGTAGGATAATTTAACTTAAGGAATTTAGTTTGCTTCCCAAATTAACAACATACATTCAATGATAAACAGCTTGGGTAAATTTAATGAAAATTTACACTTTGATTCCTGCCTATAGGTATGTGTACTACAACTGCCTTTTTGAGATTCATGGGTCAAAAAATAAAGACCTAAAATAAAAAAAGGTGGGGGATACAGCTAAATATTAAACCTTTTGTCAAAATTTTCAATTTAAATCTTAAAACTAACTATGGGAAAAGATTTGCATATTCCCACAGGTCAAAACATCACTAACTTAATGGCTGAGAAAGAAAAGATACAGCTTTGCATTGTGCAGGATGTACCAAGAAATACCAGCAGAGAAGTTGGCCCATCTAAACATTAAAAGGAAGAAAAGCCTTAGACTGCTGCAGGCATCAAACATCTCTGTGGATCCTTTTTGTAACAATTGCTTATAATGAGTCCTAATGAACTTTACCTTCCAGGTGCCAAAAAGTTTTTTTTTTTTTAATTTTTTAAAAATTATTTATTTATTTATTTTTATTTATATTTTTATTTTTTTGGTCTTTTCGAGACAGGGTCTCCCTGTAGCCCCCGCTGTCCTGGAACTCACTCTGTAGACCAGGCTGGCCTTGAACTAACTAAGATCTGCCTGCCTCTGCCTCCCAAGTGCTAGGATTAAAGGTGTGTGCCAAATTTTTTATTTATTTTTGTGTGTATGAATGTTCTGTCTGCATGTAGGTCTGTGCACCTGTGTCATGCAATGCTGCGGAGGTCAGAAGAGGGTGTCGGATCCCCTGGAACTGGAGTTAAAGATGGTTCTCAGCCACCATGTGGGTGCTGGGGATCGAACCCGGTTCCTCTGCAAGAACAGTCGGCACTCTTAACCGCTAGGCCATCTCTCCAGCCCACCACAAAGTTTTAATATGAGAGACTTTCTTACCTCCTTTTCATAGAACAAAGAAAAACATGATGGTAGTGATATCATTTCCTAACTGTAAATTAGAGCCGACTGTTACAGAGGTAATCTCTTATAAAACCAGTANAGTGCCAGATGGGGACTGCTGAGACATCCAGCTTGTGGACTGAGCAGCTACTGGGGTTTCAGCCTCTTCAGAGTATAGACTGCCATTGTTGGACTACCCAGGCTGTATCATGGAGACCAGTACAGGAAGATCAAGACAGGACATGGTGCTTACTGGACCTCATTTGGTGACCACGGGAAGGGAAAACCCCAGTGTGGAACACAAGGGCAGAACTGATGGTGGTTTGGGCTTGCCAAGGAGGAGACTTCAAACATGACATCTTTCAGCCTAATTAAAAAAAAAAAGAAATCATAAGCTGAAGATGCTGAAAGATATATGTGGCATACATATGTGCATATTTTGGAGTGATGCAAATTGGAAGGAACAACAACAAAAAGACTGGGTCAAAGAACTGACTGAAATGGTGAACTTCTGCTCAAAACAGTAAACTTCTGCATCAAAAATTTTAAAAAAGACTGAGAAAAAGATGAAAAACATGTTTGGCAGAATGCATGAGCTCTGGTGGGGTGGGGGGCAGGGAGGGGAGGAATGGGTCTGGACTTGATTGGAAATTTTGTATGAAATGCACAAAGCTTCACTAAAAATTGGCTTTGAAAAAAATTGATACACGAGTTCCATGCAGTAAGTTAATTAAGTATATTACATTGTTTATAAAATACTTAAAATTATTTATGATCACATTAATGAATTTAGAATTCCTCATGTTAAAGGGAAAGGGCTAACTGTACAATTTGGTGTGTCTCCTGCCCTAGAGAAGCCGAGCAATGCTACCAGGAGAAAATGATGGCCTAGAAGAGTGTGAAAGTCTATTCAGGAATAACTGTGGGGGAAACAGGAAGGCTTTCCACTCCTCTGAAGAAATATCCCATGGTGCAATCACCAGGTCTCCTGTTTTAAGCCCTAGAAGACACTGGCAAGTTTTCTTATCCTTTCATACCTACCTAATGAAATACACTAGAGAAACCACAAAAGTAACATAAATTTTAAAAGCCTTTTACAGCAAATGGTCCCTCCTCTTGGAAATCACAGCTGAAGCCTCTGAGCCCTTTGTGGGTTCTATACTCATTCACCAAGTACTTTTATGTACCAGGCACACTATGACAGAGCTTGATGATACACAGCAGCCTTTCAAATGAGGCCCAGGGGTTCCCACCCCTTGCTTTCACCATTATGTGAACTTGTCATTGGGTGTGGGCTTGTACTAATGACTAACAAAACAAATAGCTAACTAATGCAATGTTACTTCTAGGATAGAAGTATGAATATGAAATGGCTTCTTCTTAGAAGCCCTCTCTTGCCTGGAGGATATCCAGTTAGGTATAGGAAGGCAGGCCTAGAGTTAGAAAGCAAATCACCCAGGCTTACCAACCAACAAGCCCAGCTTGACTACAGCTTCAGGAGAGCTAAGCCACACCCAGGTTGATGACCCTTGAAAACTAAAGATAATAAATGTTTGTCATTTTAATCTGCTAAAGTTCGTTGGAATTTTTTTTCATGTTTCCATTTTTATTTGATGTTTCCAAATGTAAAGAAGTCAAGATTCTTACACCAGTTAGAACGAGACCATCTCAAGTGAGATCATGCAAAGCAGTTCAGTGTATACAACAATCGTTAGTTGGAATTTTTAAAAATTTTATTATAGCTATTTATTTGGGGAGATGCATGTGCTATGGTGCGAGTGTGGAAGTCAGAGGACAACTTCTGGGAGTCAGTTCTCATCCTCCACCACGGCGGTTCTCCAGGGCTTGCATTCTGGTCATCAGGCTTGGTGGCAAGCACCTTTACCTGCTGAGCCATCTTGAGGGCAGTTTGTTATTCAACAAATAGAAAATGAAATAAAGGGTCTAGAGAGATGGTTCAGTGATTAAGAGCACTGACTGTTCTTGCAGAGGACCTGGGTTCAGTTCCCAGTACCTATATAGTGGCTGACAACCATCCTTAACTCCAGTTCCAGGGGATCTGACACCCTCTTCTGACCTCCACGAGTATTGCACAACACATGCATGCAGGCAATACACTCGTACACATAAAATAAAAAAAAAAAAGAAAAAAAATAAAACAAACAATGGCTTAAAAGTGAGGTCCTTGTCCTCATGGAGTTTCTAATTTTGTGGGGAGAAATGGATAATAACATTATAAGTCTTACATAATGTTCAATGCTGTGGAGAAATTAAAAGCAAGGTAATGGTTTGGAAGGTTGACTGTTTACATAGATGGAAAAGGAAGGCCTTTCTGCAAAGACCCGAGTTCTAAGCATCCAAGGAAAAGGGCAGGTGGCAGCGAAATAGTTTAAGACTAACTACGAGACTACAACCACCTCCTTTAAGGCAAGCACTCTAAAGCAAAGCAATTTGAAAAACTGTAGGCCAATACCATTCTTTTCATGGATTTCCATGTTCTTGTATAATGAATATTGATAGGTATAACTCACATAAAGTCATTTGTAGAGGTCTAATAAACGTAAAAGGGTCCCGAGACCAAAATGAATGAGAAGTGCTGGTGTCAAGTACTGTGTGATGTGGTGCAGAACACGGGTGGATCTCACTCTGGGTTGAATGGGACAAAGTTCACCAAAAGACTATTAAATGGAAAGAGGAGTCCTGGTTTAAATATTTAAAGTCTTATTTGAAGTTCTGTGGGAAGAATTGGTGGACTGGAAAGGAAGGGGAATAACACCTTATGGCAGCTAATCAAATATTCACCTATGGAAGATTTTGCTGTCTGTCTGTCTGTCTGTTTGTTGTTTGTGTTCTGTTTTTACAGTGCTGGAAATCAAACCCAAGGTTTCCCACATACTAGGCAAATGCCCCACCATTGAGCTTTGCCCCAGGCCTCTCACAGAACTCTTCATGTGTAACCCAAAAAGCATAATTCTGAAACTGAAAGCTGAAACTTTCACAATAGAAAAAAAATCCAAGTGAAAATGATCTTTCTATTATTCAACTACAGAATTGCTATTATTATAGTAATTTAAAAAGATAGGATTAGCCGGGCTTTTTCTAGACTAGGGTAATTTATGTCAGCAAGCATGTTATATGCTATAGATCTCACCTAGGCACACCATATAATTTCCAAGCCATACTTTGGTGACATTTCCTATGGCATGGAATAGTCAAGAAGGAGGGTCCATTGCTACATTAGGCTTTGCTTTTGCTGTTATGAAATTCACACCTCTCTAAACTGGCAATGATGGAACCTCAATTGCTCTATAAATACCACGTTTCAAATGGACAAAATATTATCTCTAAGGCCAAGCATGGTGGCACACATCTTTAATCCCACCACTTGGAAGGCAGAGGCAGGTGGATCTCTGTGAGTTCAAGGCCACCCTAATCTACATAGTGAGTTTCAGGCCAGCTGGGGCTACAGAGAGAGACCCTGTCTCAAAAACAAACAAACAACAAACAAACAAAACCTCTAACACTGCTATGCCATCTACATGGAGCATGAACAAATCAAGTGCAAATAGCCCTCTCATCTCTTCATCAGCTCGCCCACAAGTACAACTGCAATGAGATGATCTCTCACAAGTGCTAAACAGGCTGCATCCCTGTGCCTTCAACTGACAGGAGAATTGCGGCCACACCAACAACCTGTACCCTAAAAAGGGAATGTCCAGTACAGCTGAGCCAGTCAGCCAGACTCAACTGCAGTGCCCTAATAAAGTTAAAGAAAAAGAAAGAAAAAGCCGGGTGTGGTGGAGCACGCTTTTAATCCTAGCACTTAGGAGGCAGAAGCAGGCAGATCTTTGTGAGTTCAAGGCCAGCCTGGTCTACAGAGCAAGTTAAAGGACAGCTGGGGCTACAGGGAGACCCTGTCTTGAAAAGACCAAAAAAAAAAAAAAAAAAAAAAAAAAAAAAAAAAAAAAAGGAAAAGAGAAAAATATTTAGAACCCACCAAGTATTTGGTAGGGTGTGGCCAAACTGGGCTTAAGAGTACTACCTTAACCGAATTTCCCATCTCAGCTTTTGATTCTGAGAAAAGAAAGCAGAAGAAAGATTGGATGTTTAAAATCCTCCTTACCCAACAGACAGCAGGCAGATTTAATATAGCTATTGACCAGTGGCAGAACAGAAATTATTTTTCTAGTTATGTGATTTTGTGAAATAAAAACAAACAAACCTGATATTAAAAGGTGTGGATAGCTTCTCTAAAATGAAAGTATGCTACTTTAAAGCACTCTTTGTGATCTAATAGAAATTACCAGAGCAAAATTTAAATAGCATGTTTGAAATAGAGTTTGATTGGGAAAAATTCAGTTCATGCAGATTTTCAAAACTGTATTTAAAGTAAATCATGCCAGTCTTATTAAATTGTTTACACCATACCTGGGATATGGAAACCCTGGAGCTCGATTTCATTTCCTTCTATTTCTCTCCATACCACATCCCTTTCTCTCACTTACTTTGCCAAGCTCTGGAGCCCTCACTGTACCTGATCTGCAGGTGGTAATTGCCCTATGAAGCAGGAAGGCTGAAACAGAAGACACATTAATGATGCCTGGGCTGAGCCTACATTGTGGCAGCTGCCAGCGTCATGTGATTTTGAAGGTTCCAAAAGGTCTTCATGCACCACCCCCTCCACTTTTACCTGACAACTTCTCCCTCCATACCAGTAATTTCCAAAGCTTCCACTCAGACCCAATAGGAAATACTTTTGCCTAATGACCGGTGTTACCTCAGAGCAAGGTTTAAGTGAATGATTAAATAATAAGCCAGTAAGAGCTGTGAGCCAAACACGCTACTGAGAGACTGCAACAACCAGATGGCCCAAGTGGAATTTTCAGCTACTATAAACTTGTGTGGGTAAAATGGGGCTGGTACAGGTCAGTAAGCTGGACTTTAATGGATAAGCATCATGGTGAGTAGTGGGTGTTCATTAATGGAACAAAATAAGTCTTCCCACCAGAACAGCAACCCAAGTCCTTGATGCAAAAATGAATAAGGAGACACAAGGTCAGCCAAGTATCAAAAAACCAATCTGGTATATGCCAGAGAAATTTTGTGCTAAAGCATCTTGAAGATATTATAAGCATTATACTTAAATATTCTGAATCGTGGCATTGAAACAAAGTAGACTTTTTCAGAAAATTGGCATCAAAGATCTGTGACTTAGAGAAAAGATAGATGATTAAAACTCATCCATGCCAGATGCCGTGGCCCAGCACTCAAGAGGCAAGGCAGAATCTCTGTGAGATCAGGCCAAACTGTTGTGCATAGACTTCTGGGTAAGATAGAAGACTAGAAGCCATGTCAGAATGAGTGGCTCATTATAGATTGGGAAACAAAGGGAACAAGAATATTTTATCATTCCATCAGCTAGTTCTGCAGTCCCCAAATCATCTTGACCAAGTCCCCAACAAATCTCTTCTACCATTGGACTCACAAATTTTCTCCACCATCCGACAGACTTGCTGTTGTGACTCTGGCCAATGCAGCCACCACCATAGCTGCGTTCTAGTCCAAAATGTGCTAAGACCAGGAAATCTACAAAAGCTGTGCCGGTAGGGTAGACAATTCGTAGAAGGGGGTCCCAGTGACTGCTGCTTTGGCTCTTATCAGTCCCCCAATAAGGAAAAGCAAAGGTTCAGAAGCTGAGCACTAGCTCTAAACAACTTTGATTGAGTACAACACAGCCACCAGCTGCTCCAAAACCTGACGGAAACCAGGAACCATGGCTAGGCAGTTTGTGCCAGCTAACCGCAGCTTTCAAATCTCAGTCAAGAAAACCCCACACACCAACAGCCGAGAGCTCGCGACAGAAGAACCGGTCAGTAAAAATCAACGTGGAGCACAGGCTGGACCGTCCCGGAGGCAGAGCAGCTCTGCCAAGGAGACAAAATCAACATTAAAGTCAGTGATCTTCTTTTTTTTTTTTTTTTTTTTTCTTTTAAAAATATTTTTCATGAACTTCCTTTGTTTGCGATTTTATATATATCTTAATCACATTTAGGCCAGCTTATCTGTCTGTGCTCCCCCATACCATACCCACAGGACTTCATGAATTTTGTCACACATGTTAAGGCCTATTCAGTACTGCATCCACTGGAGCCTATTTAGCTTGTCACGCGTCACTCCCGTAAAGACCATTCTCCCTTACTCAGCAGTGATGAACCAATGTAAGTATTTTAAATTTTTATTGCGCTTTTTGTACATTTCACACACCAACAGGTTTTTTTTTTTTTAGGAATTCACATTTTTCCCTTTTAATTTTATATTACCCTAATTATGCATACATACCCTCCATCCATATACCAAGATTACAAAGTCTGAAAATAAGTGGTAGGTTAATTGTAGAACCCATTAAGGGATTCACATTATAAGAGCACAGTTGCTTTCAGATAAAAAGAAATATAAATTAACGTTGCTGAGATTGCCTTACAACTAGGGATTTGGTGCTAGCATCCACAAATGAGGGATACCATTCATCCTTTGTTTTTCTGGGACTGTGTTACTTCACTTAGCATAATGGCTTCCACTTCCATCCATTCACCTGCAAAGTTCATGATGTCATCTTTCTTTACCACTGCATAGAACTCCATTGTGTAGATGTACCATATTTTCTCTATCCACTCCTTGGTTGAGGAGTACTTGGGTTGGTTCCAGCTTTTTGCTATTATGAAGAGAGCTGCAACGAATGTGGCTGTCCATGTATCTTTGAGGTAAGATGAGTCTTGTGGATATATACTCAGGAGTGGTATGACTGGGTCAGGTGGGAAGCTCATTTTGAGTCTTTTAAGGGTTCTCTGCACTGCTTTCCATAGTGGTTGTATGAGTTTACATTCCCACCAGCAGTGGATGAGTGTTCCTCTTTCCCCACAACTGCTCCAGCAGTTGGTGTCTTTTGTTTTCTTGCTCCTAGCCAGTCTTATTGGAGAGAGACATCTTACAGTGATTTTAATTAGCATTTACTTAATTATTAGTGACATTGAACACTTTTAAAGATATTTCTCAGCCATCTTTACTTCTTCATCTGTGAAGTCTCTGTTTAGCTCTTTACTCCATCTTTTGAGTCATTTGTTTTCTTCTTTGTTTTTTGAGTAGTTTATATATTCTGGAAGTTAATGCTCTAACAGCTGTATCAGTGGTGAAGGATTTTTCACACTCTGTGGGTTTCCTCTTCACTTCATTGATTTTTTTTATTTTACTGTACAGAAACTTTTGAGTTTAATGAGGTCCCACTCATCAATTATTTTGACCTTATTTCCTGTGCAGCTGCTGTCTGATTTAGAAAGTCCTTTCCTATACCTATGTCTTGTAGGTTGCTGTCAACATTTTCTTCTATCACCTTCAGAATTACAGGTTTCACACTGAGGTCTTTGATCCATTTGGAGTTGGTTTTTGTACAGGGTGAGAGGTAGGGGTTTAATTTGATTCTTCTACAAGTTGTGATCATTTTTGCCAACACCATTTGCTGAAGATGCTATCTTTCCTCCATTGAGTCTTCTTGGCCTCTTTGTCAAAGATGAGGTAGCTGAAATTGTCTGAGCTCAAGTTTGGATCTTCAAATTTGTTCCATTGGTTTACAAGTCTGTTTTTGTCTTTTGTTTTTCTATATGAATTTAAGGAATTTTTTCCTATGTCTGTGAAGAAACTCATGGGAATTTTAATTGTGATTGCATTGAATCTGTATATTAATTTGGGTAGAATGGACATTTTTACTATATTAATTTTTCCAATCCATGAACATTGGAGGTCTTTCCATTTTCTGATGTCTTCTTCAATCTCCTTCTTCAGGGGTTTAACATTTTTGTTGTCTATGAACTGCCCAACCATAAGTGGCACATCTATAATGCAACCTCTACAACTAAGGTTCAAGCAACATAGAATGAGAGGCCAAGAAGACACTAATAAAACTCTTAACTCTCATTAAGGAAGCTCCTTCATGCAACAGGGGGCCAGGAATTCAAAAGGTCACGACTGGCCAAACTGTAGAGATTAGGAGTCTACTGAGTGTGAGTCCATGGACGTGTCTTCTATATTCAGCTTCACTCACCCAGGCCTCAGGGAACATTTCAGAAGGAATGCCTATTACAGACATTAAAGAAGGAGAAGTTGCAAAAGACCAGGCTGGCCATGAATTCACAGAGATCTGCCTGTCTCTGCCTCCCAGGTGCTAGGATTAAAGGCATGCGCCACCATGCTTGGCTTAAAGATGGTTCTTAGCTGCCATGTGAGTGGTGGGAATCAAACCCGGGTCCTCTGCAAGAGCAGTCAGTGCTCTTAACCACTGAGCAATCTCTCCAGCCCAGAAAATATTTTATTTTTACAGAATTATAGAAAAGGACTAGACAGATGGCTCAGTCATTTAGAGCACTGGCTGCTCTTGAAGAGGACCTAGATTCTATTCCCAGTGCCCACCCACATGGCGGCTAACAACTGTCTGTTCCAGGGGACCTGACACCCTCTTCTAACCTCTGCAGGCATTGCATGACACCAGTTCTCTTACATGCATGCAGCAATACACTCATATGAATAAAATAAAAAATAATATTTTTAATTTATAGAAGAAAATTTCCCAAATCTAGAAGAAAAGAAGCTCATCTACACACAAGAGGCACATAGAACAAGACAAAAAAAGAAACTCCCCAAATCATACAATAGTTGAGACACTATGTGTACAAAACAATGAAAGTACATTTAAAGCTGCAGAAAAGAATGTCCAAGTACCATGCAAAGGCAGGCCCACCAGAAAAACTCTTCACTTTTCTATCTAAACTGTGAAAGCAAGAAGAGCTTGGACTCATGTCTTTCAATCTCTGAACGACTACAACTGCCAACCCAGTCTAAAATACCCAGCAAAACTACCTGTTATAATTGAAGAAGGAAGAAAAACTTCCTATCATAAAAGCAGGCTAAATTTATGACCAGAAAGCCAGCACTACAGAAGATATCAGAAGCAATACTTCAGTCTGAAGAAAAAGACAAACATACTCAAGAGGTTACATGAGGAAAAAACAAATAATGCTAAAAATCTCTAAGATAGCTCGAAACACTCAATATCAACAAAATAACAGGAAGCAATGCATACCTTTCAATAATAACCCAGAAAGTTAATGGTGTTAATTCACTCATCAGAAGCCACAAACTATAGACTAAATTAGAATATAGGATCATTCCTTTTGCCTCTTCCAGGAAATAAATAATACAATGAAGAAAAACATTATCTTAGGATGAAAGGGTAGAAAAAAATGTTCCAAGTAAATGGAATCCAGAAACAAGTACGTGGAGCTATTCTAATATCTGAGGAAGTAGACTTCAAACCAAATCTTGACAGAAGAGATAAAGAGAATTACTTCATATTGATCAAAGGAACAATCCATCAGGAGGAAATTGCAATTCTAAATATATACGGACTAAACATAGACCCACCCAGTTTCAAAAAGCAAACACTACTAGATTTAAAAATCACAGATTAACCCCAACACAGTGATATTATGTGACTTCAATAAACCACTGTCACCATTAGATAAACTGTACAAAAAATGGAAAAGAGACACTAGAATTAAATAACATCATAGATCAAATGATGTTTGACCTAACAGACATCCACAGAACTTTACGCCAAATACCAAAAAATGTGCATTCATCTCAGCAGCCCACAGAACTTTCTCATTAGTAGATCACTCATTAGGAGACAAGTCAAGTCTCAACAAATATAGGAAAATTGGAACAGCATTCTGTATTCCATCTGATGATGATGACATAAAGCTAGAAATCAGGGGCTGGATAGATGGCTTGGTGGTTAAGAGCATTGGCTGCTTTTGTGGGGGACCAAGGTTCCATTCCCAGCACTGACTTAGCAGCTAAAAACCATGCATCACTCCAGCTCCAGAGGATCTGGCCCCCTCTTCTGACCTCCTCAGGTATTGCATGGCACAGGTGCACTTACATACATGCAGACAATATACTCACATACATAAAATAAAAACAATAAATAAATTTTTAAAAAATGCTAGAAATCAACAGCAAGAGAAACTATAGGAAACATACAAACTCATGGAGATAACACAACACACTGTCAAATTATTAATGAGCCATTTAAAAATCAAAGAGGAAACCAAAATCTTCCAAGAATGGAATGAAATTACATGATACCCAAATCCATGGGCTATGATAGACAGCCTAAGAGAGAAATTTATAGCTCTAAGTGCTTATGTTGAAAAATAAAACTTTGATGGTTAGTTAGCTCAGTTGGCTAGAAGACAGTGCTAACAGTGCCATGGGCCTGGATCAAGTCTCTTTACAGCCCATATGCAGATTACTTTATTTACTAGAGTGAAACAGTGTCTTTTGGATAGGATAGGCTGATGCACCCATGAGCTCACAGAAGCTGTAGTTACCTGCATAAGATAAGCTGTCTACACTCCAGCATGGAGGGAAGAGGGTCTTGTGAAGCCCCACCCATTATAACTGTGTAGCTATTGATGGCTAATGGCTTCTGGGGGGGGGAGTCTATTTTCTATTTTAAGGATGTGGCCCCTAACAGGTCCAACATGCCCTGGTGGATGGCCCCACACCCAGGAGCATATGGGCAGCACAAACTGGATTCAGTGAATTATTAACCCTCCCTCCTCCCCAACACACACACACACACACACACACACACACACACACAAAGTTGGGAGGAGTGAGAGACAGGGCATGAATCTGAGAGGACTATGAGGAGGAATGGGGGGATCAAAATATGTGGTGTACATAGATGAAATTCTCAAAGAATTAATAAATATCATGTGCTTCATGTAAAACAAGAAGAAAACACATTATTGTCCTTATCTTTACCCAAATCTGAGCAATAATCTTTAGATAACAATAAATATCTTCTTACTGTAAGAGAGAAAGGGAGCTAGAGAGATGGCTCCGCAGTTAAGAGCACGGGCTGCTCTTATAGAAGACCCATATTCAAGCCTCAGCACCCACTTGGTGGCTAACAGCTGTCCTTAACTCCAGTTCCAGAGGATCTGACACTCTCTTCTGACCTCCTTGGGCATTGCACGACATGGGTGCCCCTACCTACATGCAAGCAATATACTCATATGCATAAAATAAAAATAATAAATCAAAAAAGAATAAATCAGAGAGAGAGAGAGAGAGAGAGAGAGAGAGAGAGAGAGAGAGAGAGAGAAGGTAAAAAGAGAATAGTAGTAGATGAGGGTTATTCTGACAGCAAATCTTCAGGAAAGCAATGGAGAGAAGATTAATTCCTTGTCTTTAGTAATGTGTTGGTCTCTCCTTTTTTTTTTTTTTTTTGGTCTTTTCGAGACAGGGTCTCCCTGTAGCCCCAGCTGTCCTGGAACTCACATTGTAGACCAGGCTGGCCTTGAATGGTCTCTCCTTTTGAAACATCTTGTGAGGAACACAGCACATTCCTGCAAGCACTTCCTACTCCATTCCACCCCGCCTCACCCCCATGCCTGAGCAGTTTCCACACACAGAGTCGTACTACTCCTACACCTGCCTTGGGCAAAGACCATCACCCCCATGCCTGAGCAGTTCCCACCACAGAGTCGTACTACTCCTACACCTGCCTTGGGCAAAGACCATCACCCTCCTGTTCTTAGCTGAACTCCACCTGTCTCTAAACCAGGGTGTCTCAGCTTCTGTTCTGTTGTCATTTTGAACCAGCCACTTTTCATTGGCTGAGGATTTAAGAGCTGGGAGGAGCTGTCCAGTGCGTGATAGGATTTTAATGGCACCCCCGGCTTCTCACTAGATGTCAACAACCAACTCTCCTATAGGTTAACTCACAATCAAAAATGTCTGCAGACATTGCCAAATGTGCTTTTGGAGGCAAAATACCCCGCCCACCCCCTAAGACTGAGAATCATTACAAAAGAATCATTTGGATCCTTAGCTTATTTGAAGAGAAATGACAGATATGTCTTAAATTATCAATAAATTTCTGATGCATTATATCAGCTTTGCCTACTTTTCAGATGTCTCCTGAGTCATTTTATACGTTCTTTTTTGACTTTAAGGAGTAGATATTTACGAGTAAGTCATTTTATACATAGAACAGCACTAGTTGATATAATTGACTCAGGAAGATAGCTCTGACTTCATCAGAAAGGTTATGTAAAAGTCCTTGCATCTAAACCAGCTCCTTTTTCCAGAATTAATAAGTCTGTCAGGGTAGAGCATGCCTATGATCCAGCATTTAAGATGGTGAGATAGAAAGATTGCAATTTAGGGGTCAGCCTGGGCTGCATAGCAAAACCTTATTTAAAAAGCAAGGGGGGGGGGCTGGAGAGATGGCCTAGTGGTTAAGAGCGCCGACCGCTCTTACAGAGGACCCGGGTTCGATCCCCAGCACCCACATGGCGTCTGAGAACCATCTGAAACTCCAATTCCAGGAGAACTCCAGTTCCAGGGGAATCCAACACCCTCCTCTGACCTCTGCGGCATTGCACGACACGGGTGCACAGACCTGCATGCAGACAGTAACTTAGAAAATAAATAAGGGGGCTGGAGAGATGGCCTAGCGGTTAAGAGCACCGACCGCTCTTACAGAGGACCCGGGTTCGATCCCCAGCACCCACATGGCGTCTGAGAACCATCTGAAACTCCAATTCCAGGAGAACTCCAGTTCCAGGGGAATCCAACACCCTCATCTGACCTCAGCGGCATTGCACGACACGGGTGCACAAACTTGCATGCAGACAGTACATTAATACACATAAAGAAATAAATAAAAAAAAATGGCGTGGTGGCGCACGCCTTTAATCCTAGCACTTGGAAGGCAGAGGTAGGCAGATCTTTGTGAATTCAAGGCCAGCCTTGTCTACAGAGCAAGTTCCAGGCCAGCTAGGGATACAGGGAGACCCTGTCTCAAAAAGACCAAAGAAAAGAAAAAAAAAATAAAAAGCAAGGAGAAGACGATGAAGGGCATTTACATATTTCCTTGGAATTCTCTCTTTGTATTTTTTATACTTATTTATTTTTTGTATGAGGGGTTATTTGTGTCTATGGAGGTCAGAAGACAACTTGTGTGAGTCAGTTCTCTTGTTTTCTCTGTGGGTCCTGGGTATCAAACTTAGGTCATCAAGCAGGATGGCAAGTGACTTTACCCACAGAGACATCTTATTATGTTTTTTTATTTTTATTTTTTTGTTTTAATTTTCATGTTTTTGAGGCAGAATCTCACTATGGCCTTGAATTCAAGATCTTCCTTCCCCAGCCTCTTAAGTACTGGACTGCAGGTCTGTACCACCACCCCTGGTTTATTATTATCATTATTTATTATATATTGTGTATATGCGTGTATGAGTGTGGGCATGCACATGTCATAGAGCATGTGTGGAAGTCAGAGGATTACTCTCAGGAGTCAGTTGTCTCTTACCATGGGTTCTTGGAAATCAAACTCGGGTCATCATGTTTTTGCAACAAGAGCTTTTATACACTGAGCCATCTCCCCAGCCCTAATTTTATTTTTTGATCAACAGGTAACATTTGTACACATTTATGAGGTATTGCTGTAATGATCAAATCAGAGTAATCAGAATGCCTAGCATCTTAAACTATTATCATGTCTTAGAGGGAGTGCTTTGAATGGCTTAACTACTTAAAATATAAAGTCATATTGATTGGTCCCAGATAGAGGAAAGAAGATTGTCACTCTTCATCATTTTGCTCCTTTACAGCTGATTAGCATTTATTAAGATCAATCTATCCTCAACAGAGATCCTCAGTTGGCTCTTAGCTCAACTTGCCTGTAAACATCTTGCTTTAGGTCCTCTGCCCTCAAATAAGCACCAAGAATAATTGCTTAGATTTCTGGCACATTCTAGCTAATCCATTTATTATTTCTTCCAAAAAAGTAGGCAGACATTTCCCTTAAGGTTTTCATTTAAAAATCCTTTTCCAAATCCTACTAATTCTTCTTTCAAATTGTAGAGTCTAACATAGCCACTATTTCTAACATATGCTTAATTTACTTTAAAAAAGAAGGAAGAAAAAAGAATCCTCCACCCAAATCCCCACAGAGCCTGGGATCTGCACCACTTCGCCAAGAATTGACAGACCAAGCACACAGGGAGCCTAGCCTCTCTCCTCTGAAACAGACTGTTGAAATTCTCCCCAGGCATGGTGGCACATGCTTTTAATCCCAGCACTGGGAAGGCAGGGGCAGGAGGATCTCTGTGAGTTCAAGGACAGCCTGGCCTAAATCATGAGTTCCTGGCCAGCTGAGGCCTGTCTCTAAAAAGAAATTCTGAAGCATAAAACAGGGACTAGCTCTAGTTACATCATGGCTGCACTATCCGTAGACAGCCCTTAGTCTCCCTGTTCTCCACCCTGCAAGATGAAGACTTGTCATTCGTCACTAGATTTTTCCCCATTACTGAAATGCTCTCACACAAAATGCTGTTATTAACAGTAACTATAACTCTTGTTTTATATCCATATTTAACTGGTTCAGAAAGTTTAGTTAAAATTCTCTTTGATGTTATAATTTAAAAACAAGTGAGATACCACCTCTAAGAATACATATACATTCACTCTTGAGTCACTTAGAAGTACTGTAGAAATAAATGAAGGTAAAGAGCAGAGAGGTGAGAATTAATCCCTGTGGGTGTGTTGGGACTAAATATAAGAGAGGAATTAATAAGCTGAGAAAGGGAAACAGGATGCATCTTTTTTAGGCAAAAGAAAATAACATAGAAACCTGGGGAAGTATATAAGATGGAAATATTTTTCTCCTTCTTGCCTCCCACAGGAAATCACTAATACTTTCTGAGAAAAGGGATAAGCTGTCCAGTTTTTACCCATTAATGAAACAGCAATTTGTCGACTTAAGCTTATTAGTGGCCACTGTCCTTTATAATAGTTCAAGAAAATTCTACTTTAAAAAAACCACTTGACAGTAATCTCCATTGTTTTTAAGCTATGTTAAGTATGACTCAGATTAATTTAGGAAGTTCTAAGGCCCTACTGGAAACATTTAAACATGATGTAATCCTCCTCACTCAGAATTAACCGAAACAAAATGGACAGTATGCAGTGATGCAATTTTTCAAGGCCACAGATGATGATGATGATGATGATGATGATTATGCTGCTGCTGATTTTGTGACAACTCTTGGGAGAGGCAGTTGAGTGGAGATGGCCTCGCCCTATTTCCATCTTTGTACCCTCTTCTGAAAGTGACTATGATGAGAGAAGCAGATTCAGCACAGGACAGATCATGGTTCTGCATCCTAAGTCCAGAGCAGTACTCCATGAGACCAGGTCAGTTTCCATGGGGCTGAGGCTGGGGAGTCCTCCCCTCCTCCTTCTCTACTGCTCCTTGAGCTGTCCTGGAAACCCAGTGATCAGAGTCGACAGACACAGATTTCCTCTGATAAAAGTCTTAGAACTGCTTACTGAGACCACCCTCTGTAGTGTCAACGCAATCGTCAGCCTCCTCCCATGTCATTTTCACTAGATAATGATGAAAAACTTATCTCTTTATAATTGTAACTTCTGATTCAGAAGAAAAAAGTGTGGCACTAAAAATCAAAAGCTCTTCATGGAGTTTCTGATTTCATTTATTTGCCTTCTAGTAATGCCTGATTTCATGTAATTCTGTTTTATTTTTTTATTTTTTTATTTTTTTTGTTTTTTGGTCTTTTCGAGACAGGGTCTCCCTGTAGTCCCAGCTGTCCTGGAACTCACTCTGTAGACCAGGCTGGCTTTGAACTCACAAGTGCTAGGATTAAAGGCGTGCGCCAACACGCCCGGCGTAATTCTGTTTTATAATGATGGTATTGACCATTTTGGAATTATATGATCTTTTATAATTATTTAGGGATCCCTCCTTTGAACTTAAAAAACAATAAACTATCAGCTCCCATTAAACAACATATATTTGATGCAATATTACACTGATATTTGTGGGTGGATAAGTATTGGTTTCTCTCTCTCTCTCTCTCTCTCTTTCTCTCTCTCTCTCTCTTGCCCTCACTCTCTCTGTTTATGTGTGCATGTGTGTGTGGTGTGTAAAACCTGAGTAAAAACATAGCTATGTGATCAGAAATAATAGCTAAATTTCTTTCCTTTTTGGTGTGCAAGGCTCGGGTGGCCCTGTGATCCCACATACTTGCTGCTATGGGATTTATCTCTGAAAATCACGTAGGAGTTCAGTCCCCATTGTGAAGCATTAAGCAGATCAAAACTTAGACCAACTATGGTGTTTAGAGGTGGGCCCTTTGGGAGGTGTTCAGAACTAAATAAAATCACCAGGGTGGACCCCTCATGATTGCAAATTGATGGCTTTATAAGAGGAGAGAGACACCGAAGGAGAGTGCATATGTGTGTGTGTGTGTGTACACACACACACACACACACACACACAAACTCCTTGTCCCTTGTCATGTGACACCCTTGCAGCACTTTAGGCTCTGCCAGCTAAGAGGCTATGACCAGATGTAACACCCTCACCGCGGACTTTCAGAACCATGAGCCATATCTTTTCTTTTAAAACTTAACCAATCTCGCTTGCCCTCACCCTACAAGAGTAGCTTCAGGCCGCTCTAAGCCACTCCTGTATTCTCTATGGATACATAGGGACGGAAGCCGCTCAAGTCGTAGTCTCGCTCGCGCCTCTTGTTCAAAGGACGCAGAAGCCGGGCGTGGTGCTTCATGCCTGTAATCCCAGCATTCGGGAGGCTGAGGCAGGAGGATGGCGAGATCCAGGCCAGCCTGGACTGCAAAGCGAGACACGGTCTCCAAGTAAATAAATAAACAAAAGGAAACCCGACAGGCCCCAGAACAGGTTTTTTCTGGGCTCCAGTTATGAAATGGGGATTGGTAATAGCTGGATTAGCTGACATGGCCAGACCTGCAGAGAAACTCAGCACCACTCAATCCACTGTGTTGATGGCCACAGGATTTATTTGGTCAAGATATTCACTTGTAATTATACCAAAAAATTGGAGTTTATTTGCTGTTAATTTCTTTGTGGGATCAGCAGGAGCCTCTCAGCTCTTTCATATTTGGAGTTATAATGAAGAACTAAAAGCAAAAGGGATAAAGTAAGAGAGTTCCTGATGACCAAAACAATCTAGATGTGGACATAAGCATTGGGACCTAGTTTTTGTGATTATTGATAAGGTGATGTTAACTGTGCTAATACCATTTGAAAGGAACAACAGTGAAAAATCTAACTGCAACTAATAGCCAGTACCTGACTCCACAGAAAAATAAAACAAACTTCTAATAACAGTCTCTCTTTATATATGACTTAAGAAACCTATCTGTGGTTATCACTGTGATGGTTAATCCTGTGTGTCAACTTGACTGGACTAAGGAACAAATAAGAGAAAAGGGATTTTTGGATTGGACCACCTCAACCCGGATAGCTCACCCCAAATGTGGGTGTTACCTTCTGCCGGCAGGCAGTATAAAAGGCCACGGCAGAAGGAGCTGGTCCCTTTTTCTCCTGTGGCTTGCCTCTCTCATCTGGTGAGTTTGTCTTGCTGCTGTGATCAACCTTTTGGATCCCAGCGTGTACTGAGACTGGCAGATCTCCTGGAATCCATTCGGGCCTTCAGCACTAGATTGGGACTACTGAGACATCCAGCCTTGCGGACTGAGCAGTTCTCTGGATTCTCTCGGCCTTTCCAGTGTGGTGCAGCTACTGTTGGACTCCTTGAACTCTGTCACATGAGCAAATCAATAAATTGTATATAGCTATATATATTCGTCCTGTTACTTCTGTTTCTTTAGAGAACCCTGACTAATACAATCACTAGCATTTGTTTCTACCATTTGTCTACAATAAATCACTCTTGACCATAAAAAAAACAAAACTTACCCAATCTGTGGCATTGCATTATTAGTCACAGAAAGCAGTCCAAGGCACTTGCTAACTCAGCTTGCATTGTTTCTTTGTCATCAGAAATGAGAGGGAAGTCTCTGTCTTCTTAGGTTTGCCTCTCAATGGCCAGAAGCTCAGGACTCACCAAGCTTCTTGCATAATACATAGGATCAATATTTTTGCACAGGATCTCAACACCACATGAATGTCATGTGACATAAAATATTCCTGTGCTAATCTTTTCATCTGTTAAAGCCTTGACTACATCCTCACACCCCAAATTTTATGTTGAAATTCTAACCCCTAAGGAGTCATGAAATGACTAAATTTTAAGGTAAGATCTTTATAGAGGTAATTAGGTTAAAGTGAAGTCATTAGAGTAGACTCTAATCCAATGTGGCTGATGTCCTTTGAGAGAAAGTTTAGCCAGTGAAACCCACAAGGGGAAAATAACATGAATGTGCTGGTCAAGCAGATGTACTTCAGTGCGAGAGCGCTTACCCGGCATGTGCAAGGCCCCAGTTTCATCTTGGCACTGAAATAAAAAACACCAACAAAGCAAACATAAGACAGCTACATATAAGCCAAAGAGAGTGGCTCAAAACAACTGTATCCTTACCCTCCTCCCCACACAAGAAACAACCAACCGATCCTGCCAACACTGATCTCAGACTTCTGGCCTTTTAACTATGAGAAAGTAGAGGTCGGTTGCTTAAGCCACCCACTCCGTGGTTCTGTGCTCTGGCAGCCAGAGTGCTCGTAGCACTCTAGTAGTGTCCCCACCCAGCAAAGAGGGTGGAAAGCTTTAGAATGCCAAAAGACAGGCTGTGAAACAGTAGGAAATGGGGAAGTTCATTAAGATGACACACGGTTACCTAAGAGCACACTGCTCTGCACTCCCCGGAAAGGAAAGGATTAATTTTAGATCCTGCTGGACCATACAAGAGGTGTAAATTAAAGAAAATTACCTCACCAATTTTAGGTATAAAGGAAAAATAGCATTAAAGAACACTAAAACACAAAATCTGCCATGTGAAAGTCTAGGAAATAGTAGATTAAATAAGTACTTGAATACACGTGATATTCAAGTGTTTGCACAGTGGCCAGTGCTAGGAATCTCTTAGAATATTGAAAAAAGTCTCACTGTTTTACTCTGGAAAATCATAGTAACAAACAATTGATGATCATAGCAGTGCAATTTCAGCTCATAAAAAATTATATTATAGCCAGATGTGGTGCCACATGCCTTTAATCCTAACACTCAAGAGGCAGAGGCAGGTGGATCTTTGTGAGTTCAAGGCTAGCCTAGTCTACATAGTGAGTTCCAGGACACCTGGGGCTACAGGGAGACCCTGTTCTCAAAAAGACCAAAAAAAAAAAAATCACATTATAGAAATATTTATTGAATCATTGATAATGGACCTTTCTTAACATAATTGTGTGTGTGTGTGTGTGTGGTATGTATGTGTTTGCATGGGTGTGTGCATTTGCATGCATGTATGGAAGCCCGAGGTCCACATCTGGTGTTTCCTCAACTTCCCTCCACTTTTTTTTTTTTAAAGACAGAATCATTGATTCATCTAGGGTCACTTGCCGGGAAGTTCCAGGGATCAGCCTGTCTCTAGCTAATGCCCAGCACTGGGGTTACAGACACTACAGACACATAACCAAACTTGTGTCCTCATGCTTTCG
This sequence comes from Rhizomys pruinosus, assembly GCA_009823505.1. Lineage (NCBI taxonomy): Eukaryota > Metazoa > Chordata > Mammalia > Rodentia > Spalacidae > Rhizomys > Rhizomys pruinosus. The sequence goes on along the minus strand of VZQC01011344.1, from coordinate 1,556,198 downwards.
CGACACGAACTTTGCTGACTAAGCTACTTTCCCAACCCTACTAATATACTTTTTAAAAAAATTTATTTTGGGGGGCTGGAGAGATAGCCTAGCAGTTAAGAGCACCGACTGCTCTTGCAGAGGACCCGGGTTCAATCCCCAGCACCCACATGGTGGCTAAGAACTGTCTGTAACTCCAATTCCAGGAGAACTCCAGTTCCATGGGAATCCGACACCCTCATCTGACCTCTGCAGCATGGCACGACACGGGTGCACAGACCTACATTCAGACAATACATTCATACACATACAAAAATAAATAAAAATTAAAAAAAAATTATTTTGGTCTTTTTGGGATAGGGTCTCTCTGAAGCCTCAGCTGTCCTAGAACTCTCTATACTAATATACTTTTAAAAAGAAAATAGATATCAAATTCATTCTAGTAAATACTGATAGGTGAATATCAGGGATATTCATATTGAGCCCTGTGTCTTGATGGGTAAGAGTCACCAGAAGTAGCATAAGAAAGGGGCATGCACTGTAGGAAGGGCTTTTATTTGTCATCTGATCATCCTCATATCACACTGATCATCAAAATGGTGAAATGCATCAACTAATGTTCCCACAACAAAAGGCATCTATCTCTCATTCACATGTTGGAGAAAGTTGAGTTCTCTTAATCATCCATTGTCATTTTGTTTTAAGGATCAAACTCTCCTCAGCATTTCCTCTATTTATGAACAAGAATGTTGGACTATTTTCCTCCAAGCCAAAAGGCCGAGAAGCAATTCTCTGCCAGGGTTTGCTGTTACTTTTCATTTAATGCAGAAGAGAGATGCCAGAGCCTACAGAGGTAATGGATAAGGTGATAGGCCCAAGGACTAACTGGATTGCATAAGAAGCTGCTGCTGGGTGATATATGCACATATTGGAGTAAAACACGCTGAAAGTGAGGAGCCAGCATGCAGCCACTGGCAGGACAACTGGCAGCCTGCATCATATCAGTCATTTGATAGGTCAAACATACGGCAATGGTTAGATCTCCAGAAGCAAATGCAAAACAAGCCAATGCTCTCATAGAAAACAAACCTCCAGTCTTAATTTTTTTTTTTTTGACAAAATGAATCACTCCCAGTTGCTGTCAGTTCCAGCACAATAACACTAACACTCGGTGTGGTGGTCTGAGTGAGAATGGCCCACATAGGCTCCCCAGTTGGTGGCACTGTTTTGGGACGTCTTAGAAAGTGTAGCCATGCTGGAGAAAGCAGGTCACTAGGGGCAGGCTTAGAGAGTTCCTAAAGCCTTGCCAATCTCCAGTTGCCCACTCTGCTCCCTGTGCCTGCTTGAAAATGTGAACTTCTGCTTTCTGCTCTGGCACCTCCTACCACTATGAAAGGGCCAAAATGGACTCTAATGCCTCATAATCTGTAATCTCAAACTCTTCCTTTTATAAGTTCCCTTGGTCATGGTGGTTGTATCACAGCAACAGAAAAGTGACTAATACACTTAGATTTCTTTTTTTATTAAAAAATTTAATTTATTATTATTTTATTTTTAAATTTTATTTATTTTTATGTGTATGAATGTACTGTATGCATGTAGGTTGGTGCACCCGTGTTGTGCAGTGCTTCAGAGGTCAGAAAAGGGTGTTGGATTCCCCTGGAACTGGAGTTAAAGATGGTTCTTAGCTGCCATGTGGGTGCTGGGAATCGATCCCTAGTCCTCTGCAAGAGCAGTCAATGCTCTTAACCACTGAGCCATCTCTCCAACCCCCACACTTGGATTTCTAAATACAATAATAATACAGTCCATGCTTAAAACAAAGTTCTACTTAATAATATATGAAATGTTAAATGACCTGTTTTTCTGTCTTTTACAAAAGTTTTCAGAAGTCCTATGGGAACTTAATCAGGTACTTTAATGGTTTAAAGCAGCAGCATAATTCTGTAATACATAAATCAATTAATAATTGTTTCAGAATGCAGGATATAAGTACTGTAAATTAAACCTACCTTCTGCTTAAAGCAAATAAAACATGTCCTCAATTCAGTCACTTTTCAATTCATCTCATTTTTTTACTTCAGAAAGCACAGAAGGAGAAAACCCCTCTTGCTGTTGCAGGGCTAAACTCCACCACCCTTTAGCATGGGTCCAGGCATTTCCCGATTGCCTGGGAGTACCTGAATTCGGCCTCTGTGCAGTGGTGAGCCTCCCAAATTGCACCATGCTCATCCCTGCCTTGGACAGTCTGAAGCCCTTCTGCTGCTACAGGGCTAGACCCTTCTGCCCTTTAGTAGGGGCCCAGACCTTTGCAGACTGCATGAGAGCACCTGAATCCAGCCTCCACCTAGCAAGCTTCCCAAATTGTGCTGTGCCTACTGACTAGTAAGGGCCTAGATCTTAGAAGGAAGCCTGAGAGTATCTGATTGATGCCTGAATTGGGCTTCTGCAGGACTGGAACAATCTGTTCCCTCCTATATATAATCAAAAGAGAGAACCTGAAGCCTAGACTAACAAGCTTTTCATACCTAATAAGAAAACTACCAAGGCTGTCGTAGTTTGTCTTTCCATTGCTGTGACAAAACACTCTGACTGACACCAACTTGGGGAGGAAAGGGTTTATTCAGCTTACATCTCCTGGGTCACAGTTGATCACTCAGGGAGCCCAAGGTAAGAACTCAGGGCAGGAACCTGGAGGCAGGAGCTGAAGCACAGGCCATGGAGGAATTCTGTCCACTGACTTGCTCCTGGCTTGCTCTCTGGCTCATGCCCAGCCTGCCTTCTTATACTGTCACTGCTCAACAATCAAGACAATACACCACAGATGTGGCCACAGGCCAATCCAATGGAGCAAATTCCCCAATTGAGGCTCCCTCAACCCAGGTGTGTCAAGTTGACACTAAAGCTATCCAGCACAAAGGCACATCAAGAATACAAACACAGTCTTCAAGTCAGCAAAAGAAGATGTGAGTTTCATGCCAGAATCACACACACACAAAAAAGAAATTCATATGCCAAGATAACAACAACAAAAGTAATATGAAAAACCCCAATAATATATCTGTTAGAAGAGTTCTACAATGAGAACCCCTAGAGATAATCCAGGACACAGAATTTAAAAGAACTGTCATAAACATGATCAAAGGATTCAACAAATTTAAAGAACACACAAATAAATCAAAGAATTAAAAGAAGATAAGGATAAACTTCTGACTGAATTCACAAAAGAGATAGAAATATTGAAGAAAACACAGGCTGAAATGAAGAAGAGTGGAAATCTCAACCAACTGGAAATAATGGGAAAAAGCATCACCAATAGAATGAATGAATGGAAAACAGAATATCAAGACTGGATGATAAGGTTGAAGAACTAGACCACTCGAGAAAAGATTATGAAAAAATTTTAAAAACTCAAAAATGGAATATGCAGGAAATGTGGGGCACCATGAAAAGTCCAAATTTACATATCATAGATATAAAGGGAAGAGAAGAACCTCAGGATAATGGTATTATAATGATAAGAAAAACTCCATTTTAAATAGGAGAAACCACTCTTAGCTCAAGGCTGCACAGCAGATTCCAGGCAGACCAGACTCCTTCCACTTTTCTTACTACTGACCAGCTGCACATCCAGCCTTGAAACATAAACATAATTAACTGCTTTTTTTTTGCTTCTGAAATTTGCTTATCCTGCTTAAAGGTAACCTGATATTTTCTAAGTGGGCCTGAAGTACAAGGCAGCTATGTTTTTCTTCTTGTGGTTTTCCTCTCTAAAAGAGCTTCTCTCAGCCCATTTGGGTTGCACACAGTCATAGTAGGGCACCGAGACTATTTGTCAGGGTTGCTGTTTTCTTTTCAAGAAATTTGGCTGGTTAACATTTGATTTGGCTCTGAGGGTCTTTTCCGTTATTCTCTGAAAATTCTGTAATATTTGGAGGCCCCAGCGAGATAACTGGGAGACCACAGACCCAGGGCCAATGGTAAGGGACAGGCCTGATATGGGGGAAAAGCCTGTTAGTGGATTCAGAGGCCTACAGAAAACACCCCCAGACTATGGCTGTCATAAATTAGAATCATTAGTTTAGGTCAGACTTGATATGGGGGTGAGACTGAAATTCAGAGGCCCATGGGAATCTGAGGCTGTGACTGACCACTGCAAATTCTGCAAATTAGGAAAAAATTGAAAGCAAAAACTGCCAGCGTGCTTGAGATAGGATGGATTGGTGAGTTGGTTTGGGAAGTCTGGACATCTTGGGGGCAGGCGGGGGGCAGGCTTTAGAGGAGATCTTACAAGACTGCTAACTGAGCCCCCAGGGATAGAGAAGATGTTAATGAAAGTGGCCACTGCATGTTTGTGTTTGTCTGGTCCTCTCTGTCTGCACGAGTTTTTGTTCTTGTGTGTTCCTTGTTTTTTTGTCTGGTAGATTTGTGTTCTCTGGAGTGTGAGAAAGCTGCAGATCCCTGGACCAGAGCCTCTTGCTAGGTGAAGCAAGATAGAGACCCAGAATGGATCTCCAGACCAGGTAAGCCACTCCCCAACCCCAGGTTAGACAGACAGGTTATAGCCAGCACAGGCTGATGCCCTACAGGAGGCTGCATACAAATTCTTGATGTGATCCTAAGATGGCACTGGCCTCTAGTTAGGAAGGAAAGGGGACCATGTGACCCGAAGTGCTGGCTCCATTTAGATAAAATAAGAATTTAATGGGAACAACTAGGGAATAGCTGTCTTAAACTGAATGATTGTGTGTGAATGTGAGAATGAGCATAATGGTTTATAGCTCTGTGCAGCCACAGAATCTGAGTGGGCCTCACCCTGCAGTTTCACTGAAGTCATGTAACCTAAACAGGCACTCACCTTTGGGTGACCGAGCACAGGGTTTATATGTGTGGCCCTAACATAAAATCTCTTTAGTCATAAGAGGTGTCCAGCCAGGAAGTCATCTGAATGAAGGAGAGACTAGTGCTCTCTACACTCCTGTGCACACATTACAAGTATCCAGGCACATATAAAATTTGAAATGGACTTCTCTCAGCCCAAGTGTCAGACCCAGACTATCCTCCAAGTGATTGGGGGGGCTACTTTAAAATTAGATTATAGCTGGGCATGGTGGCACACACCTTTAGTCCTACCACTCGGGATGCAGAGGTGGGCAGATCTCTGTGAGTTCAAGGCCAGCCTGGTCTACAGAGTGAATTCCTGGACAGCTGGGGCTACAGGGAGATTCTGTCCCAAAAAAGACCAAAAAAAAAAAAAAAACAAAAACAAAAACAAAAAAAACTAGGAGATTATTGCATTAATATAAACCCCTCCAAACTGAGAACTTTCTGTAAAGTGAAATAACTTGATGTTAGGCCATGCTGAGGCAAAATCCTCAAGTCCAGATGGAGGCTTGGTGTTTTGGGCACACCTAGTTTTCATATAATTATGTCATATGTGTCTACAAGTCTTGTGCATAAAACTATTTGTTTTTGTTTTAGTTTTGTTTTGGGCATACTCAGTTATAAATTTGGGCACTCCAGACATCTTTAAATTTATTAAACAATGTCTCTGAGTCTATTAAATGTTCCACAAAAGTTTTTTATTACTTAAAAATACCCATGTTTACTGCACTTTCTGGCTCTGTGCTGGCACTTTCACCACAATTTTCTGCTCCTCGGTAAGGAAAACCCACTTGATCCTGTCCTGGATACATTTAGCACACATACAAACCACTATAGAACCTGCTGACATGTTTTATTGTTTTGGACCATATCTCGTAAGGACTTTAGGTCTCACAACATGAACCCCTTGAAGTCTGCCTGGCCACACACCACATGCAGATGTTGGCACTTTCCCAACCTTCTTGGTATAAAGGTAAACAATCCTGCTACCAGGGGTCTGGGACAGCCTAGTTTTGTTTGAGGCTGTGTTGTAGGACAGCCTACAACGGCATGTCAAATGCTGGGCCATTCTAAGTGTCTCCAAACACCATCCCTGGAAGATCCCACAAAACTTTTAAGTGCTAATTGTTCATACAAAACAGTTTCTGAGTTGGTTAAGGATCTTATTGTTAAATACTTACTGGTTTGGGTTTGCTTTTAAAAATGGTTATGTTAAGGTATCTCTTTTGTTTGTATGCTTTAAATGTATTTTGGTTTCAATGTTCAGTCCAGTTTGTGCTTCTTTAAGATCTTTAAAAGCCTAAAATAGTTTGAAAACAAGTGAACTACAGCTGGTTGTAGATATGATTTAATATGTTGACTCATCTTCAGAGCTGGGAATGAATTTTGGGACTGGCTTTTCTGTCTCAACTTATCTGGCCTTGTCCTAAGTCTTGTTTCTTGCAGCGACACTCTGGAAGCAGGCAGATGTGGTTTGTTTGGGGCAGGGATTGGGCACTTTCTTCCTAGAAGACCCTACTGGCTTGGTTGGATGTCTTGGAATTTTTCTCCCCAAGAGCAACTCTTTTGCCCTTAACCACAATGTTCTGGCACTTGAGTCAGACACAGTGGCTCATAGCTTCCCCCGGGATGCAGCATGACCTTTGCTTGGCCTGAGCCAGTCCAATCTCCTGCCTTCAGGAGATGTGGGGGCAGCCTGGGACAGCTGTGGCATGTTTCTACAAGGTGTCTTCTTAGGCACAATGAAGTGATTTTGTGTGTGTTTCCTCTGAAATTTTTTCCCTTTCCTTCTTCCTCAGGGGAAGAAGGCAACCTGAGGCCTGAACTACGGCTCCACCAGCTTAGCAGGTCGGCCCCTCACACCCTGTGGGTGTGAATGTATGTGTGCACCATGACGGAGATGGTGCTCAGAGAACAACTTGAGGTCTGGGGATTAAACTCAGTTTATCAAACTTGGTGGCAGATGTTTTTATCTGCTGAGCCATCCTGCTAGCCCCTGATTTATTCTTAACCAAAAATCCCAGGTTGTTAACATAGGGCTGGCAAACTGTCAGACACAGAAAGGACACACATGGAAAATGTGCTCCACAGCAGGAGCTGGAGACTCTCAGTACCATGTAAACCATGAAAAGTTTTATATATTTTGACTGCTTTAAATTTTAGAGTCATATTGATATCTAATGAACACAAGCCTCATTATTTTCTTTTACAGTTAACTTAATAGGAAATTATATANTTTATTTATTAAAAAAAATTTTTTTTTTTGGTCTTTTCGAGACAGGGTCTCCCTGTAGTCCCAGCTGTCTTGGAACTCACTGTGTAGACCAGGCTGGCCTTGAACTCACAAAGACCCGCCTGTCTCTGCCTCCCAAGTGCTAGGATTAAAGGTGTGCACCACCACACTCGGCTAAACACTATAGTTGGAACTAAACAGAGCAGAAGTATGAACATTAGGTTATTTTATGATAAAAAGGAAAGATATTCAAGGTAAAGTTTCAGGTATCTTATTTGCAATATTCCACAGCCGTGCTTCTAGGTTTCCTGTCATATTAGGAACTTTTGGCACCGGATAGATTCTGGTTTTGTTTTACAACAGAATTTACTTTTGTTTAGGATTTTTTTATGGAGCTGGGGATCCAGGCTCTATCACTGAGCTATACACCACCCTTAATTTCAGTTTGAACAAAGGTTGTACATTGTTTGCAGTTCCAATTAAAATTTTAAAGTTTCCCAGCTAGTGAAGTAGGTTAAATTCATTTGGACAAATGACTATTACTAGTTATATTATCTCACCATCTGACAGGAAAAGTATAAAATACATTTAAAAAGGTAATAATTTCCTAGATAAGAGAAAAATTGACATTTTCAAAGGCTGAAAGTTATTTTTAGAGGGAAAGAGTCCCCTCCATATTGCTCTGTGTTTAGGAGACCCCCCAGTCCAAGTTAAGGGCTTGTAAATTGTTGGCTTCCTTAGCCATGAGGCTCCTGCTTCCCTGATCATCTGCCTTGGACCCCATATATAGCAGCTGTGCCTGGCCATAGTACAACTGGACCCCATATATGGCAGCCATGCGTGGCCATAGCACAACTGCCCAGGGCTGTAACAAGGTGGGAGCAGGAGGGAGTAGAGACAACCCCTGGAACAGCAGTGAATCCAATGGACCAAAGAAAGGATCTGGGAAAAGTGTCAGTGAGCAAACTCATTCATTGTAGGAGTTTAGGGTCTTATATAGCAGCTTGGGCATGCTCTTTGACCAGGAGGTTGGTGGGATAGAGGGGAAGCCTACATGCATTTCACAATGGCTAAGTTTTATGGCAGGAGTACTATTTTCCCCCTGAGATAAGCTTTATGGTTTGTGTCATCTGCCTCCTGAGTTCGGGATGGACATGCCTCAGGAGATACTTCAAGTTACATGCCCCTGTGGGGGGTGGGCTGCGGGCACCCAATATCCAAATGGTGAGTGGGAGCAGTTCTCGTCTTCTTCTGACCTTCTAGGTTATCAGGGTAAGAAGCCAGCTCTCTAACAATTCATCCCTAATGGATTTATCAGGTCCCACAGTAAATCATGTTTATCTCCATTTTAGCTTCCATCTATGTTACAGACAAGAGTAAGGCAGAGTATACAGAGTTATTTTTGTTTGTTTGTGAAAATTATTTGCTCACCCAGATTTCTAAATGACATGATTACTATTAAAGACAGTAGAATTTGTTAATGTAAAGACTGACAATCCTAAATTATAAATATTGTAAATGTGTAAGCTTATGTGTAATGTTAAGGGAGTGTCTTATGGCATTAGTAAAAAAAAAAATAAAAAGGATTAAAAGTTTGGTAAAAAAAATAAAAAAAGATTTATGTACAAAAATTAAGATGGCTGGATATTTCCAGAATAGAAGGAATAATAAGAGGGTCTGAACAAGTGTGTTAAAAGACCTAGAACGTGAGGGTGAGTGACAGGCCGGGCTTCTCGGCAGGCAGGTTCCAGGACCTTTGGAGCCCTGTTGCTTCCAGCCCAGGGTCCCAGGACCATCCCAGCCCAGTCACTTCCAGTGCAGGGTGAGTGACAGACCAGGCTTCTTGGAAGGCAGGTTCTAGGACCATCCCAGCCCCGTCACTTCCAGCCCAGGGTACCCAGACCATCCGAGCTCAGTCACTTCTGGTGTAGGGTTCCAGGACCATCCATGCACCTTTGCCTCTGGTGCAGGGAGAATGACAGGGCGGGCTTCTCAGCAGGCAGGCGGGTTCCAGGACCTTCCCAGACCCAGCACCTCCAGCCCAGGGTTCCAGGACCATCCCAGCCCAGTAGTTTCCAGCACAGGGTGAGTGACAGGCCAGACTTCTTGGCAGGCGGGTTCTAGGACCATCTCAGCCCCATTGTTTCAAGCCCAGGGTTCCAAGACCATCTGAGCGCAGTCACTTCTGGTGCAGGGTTCCAGGACCATCTTAGGACCTTTGCCTATGGCACAGGGAGAATGATGGATGGCCTTCTCGGCAGGTGAGTTCCAGGAACTTCCCAGATCTGGCACCTTCAGCACAGGATTCCAGGACCATCACAGCCCAGTCACTTCCAGCACAGGGTGGATTCCAGGACTATCCAAGTCCAGTCACTTCCAGCACAGGGTGGGTTCCAGGACCATCCAAGCCCAGTTACTCCCAGCACAGGATGAGTTCCAGGACCATCCAAGCCCAGCTGCTTCCAGCGCAGGGTTCTAAGAACATCAGAGCCCTATTGTTTCAGGTGCAGGGTATCTGGAGCTGCTCCAACTTCCAGACTGGATTGGGTAAGGCCAAGTACAACCTTAAAAGCCCCACAGTCCTTAAAAAGTCCAAACCCTTAAAAATTCACAGTCTGTTAAAAGTCTCTTTAACTGTGGGCTGCTGTAAAATCCAAAAAAGTACTTTCTTATTTCAAAGGGAAGAATTGGGCACACCTAAGCAAAATCCAAGTCCAGAAAAGTAGCTCAAAGCTGGACATCTGGGATTCACTCACAATCTTCTGGGCTCTAAAGGGTTTGGGCAGCTCCACTTCTCTTATTCTACTGTCCACAGCACACACAGCTCATCTTGCAGGCCCAGGCCAGCACCATTCCACACCTATTGCTGCTCTTGGTGGTCATTCCATGATCCTGGCATTTCAGTAGAGCAGGGGTCTCTACTGAAACTGAGGCAGCACCTTCACCAATGATCTCCTCTGGCCTCTCCTGGTGCAAAGCCTCAGCTTCTCTTCATTACCTCTGCAATCCTGGCTGGGGTCTTCATTGCAACTGAGGTTCACTTTCACTAATGGCCTTTCCTGGCCTCTCACAGTGCCAAGCTTCAGCTGCTCTCTGTGACCCCTTCACATTTCAATACCAGAACCATATAGGAGACTCTTAAACATTACCAAGTCCTGCTTCTGGCTTGAGGTGGAGGGTCAGGCCCCCTCTGACCCACAGCTTCTGTGTGCTGACCCTGAAGAAATTCTTCCCAGAAGATTTCACCACAGTGATGCTTTTCTCTTGTTACTTACAGCTGATTTTTCAGCCCAAGCTAACCAGCATCAATTGTTCCAGTACAACAAAGGTTTCACTTTGGGTTCTAATCTCTTGTTACTTACAGCTGATTCTTCAGCCCCAGCTGATCAGAACCCATAGATTAAACAGTCCTGATGATCTCTGCTTCCCTTTGAAGTTTACAAGCCAGGCCTCCATCATCTATAGTTCTTTCAGCATAACTGCTCCAACTTCCACAGCAATGAACTTTAGGCACTCAATGATTTTTCTAGCCCAAAGTTCCTAAGGCTTCCACAATCCTTCCCCCCAAACACCAAAGTCAGATCTGTCACAGCAATACCCCACTCTCAGTACCAATTTCTGTTCTAGTTTGCTTTTCCATTGCTATGACAAAACACGCTGACCACTACCAACTTGGGGAGGAAAGGGTTTATTCAGCTCACATCTCCTGGGTTACAATTCATCACTCAGGGAGCCCAAGGTCAGAACTCAGGGCAGGAACCTGGAGGCAGGAACTGAAGCACAGGCCATGGAGGAATGCTGCTTACTGGGTTGCTCCCCTGGCGCATACCCAGCCTGTCCTCTTATACTGTACAAAACAACCTGGCCAGGGTAGCACCACCCACAGTGGGCCAGGCCTCCCACATTGCTCAACAATTAAGACAATACTCCACAGATGTGGCCACAGTCTAGTCCAGTGGAGCCAATTCCCCAATTGTGGCTCCCTCAACCCAGGTGTGTCAAGTTGACACTAAAGCTATCTAGCACACATTCTATCAGACCACAGTGCAATAAAGCTCAGTATCGACACCAGAATAAGCCCAAATATCTACAAGGGTACATGGAGACTAAACAGCATACTCCTGAATAATGAATGGGTCAAGGAAGAAATAAAGAATAAAAACATTTCTAAAACTAAATGAAAAAGACAACACAAGACAGCGAAACCTATAAGATATTTTAAAAGCAGTTCTAAGAGGGAAGTTTATGGCCCTCAGTGCCTACATTAGAAAAGCAGAAAGAGGACAAATAAATGAACTAACACTGCAGCTAAAAACACTTGAGAGACAACAATAAATGAACCCTAAACCCAACAGACAGGAAGAAATCACAAAATTCAGAGCAGAAATCAATGAAATAGAAACAAAGAAAACAATATAAAGAATCAATGAATCCAAAAGCTGGTTCTTTGAAAGAATAAACAAGATAGATAGACCCCTGGCCCAGTTAACCAAAAGAAAGAAAGAGCAACTCCAAATCAATAGTATTCATGATGAAAGGGAAACATCACAACAGATAGAGAAAAGATCCAGACAATCATATGAAAATACTTAAAAAACCTATACTGTACTAAATTTGAAAACCTAAGAGAAATGGATGAATATTTGAAATCCTGGAATTCACCAAAGCTTAACCAAGAAGAGATTGACAGCATAAACAGACCCATGATATATGAGGAAATTGAAAATGTAATAGTAATTTTCCCAAGGAAAAAAAGCCCAGGCCTAGATGGTTTCATGGTAGAATTCTATAAAACACCTAAAGAGGTCTTACAACCATGATTACTAAAACTGTTCAGAAGGATACAAGCAGAGGGAAACTTCCCAAATTCTTTCTACAAATCCAGCATCACTCTAATATCAAAATCAGGCAAAGATACAACCAAAAAAAGAAAACTACAGACCCATCTCATTAATGAACATAGATTCAAAAATTCTCAACAAAATACTTGCAAACCGTATATAGACCCACATCAAAAATATCACCCATCATGACCAAGTTGGATTCATACCCGAGATGCAGGGATGGTTCAACATATGTAAATCAATGAATATCATAAAACTGATAAATGGAGCAAAAGACAAAAACTACATGACACAGCAAAAGCCTTCATCAAAACCAGCATCCCTTCCTGCTTAAAGTTCTAGAGGGAATTGGACTGAAGGGAACATTCTTCAGCATAATCAAAGCCATATACAAAAACCCACTGCCAACATCATCCTAAATGGAGAAGAATTAGAAGCATTCCTGTTAAAGACGGAGGAGGGCAAGGCTGCCTCTATCACTGCTCCTCTTAAATATAGTGCTTTAAATGCTTGCTAGGGCAATAAAGCAAGAAAGAGAAATTAAAGAAGTATTAATTGGAAAAGAGGAGGTAAAACTGTCCTTCTTTGCAGATGATATGATAGTTTACCTAAGGGATGCTAAAAACTCTACCAGAAAACTCCTAGAAATGATTAAGAGTTTCAGTAATGTGGTGGGATAAAAAATTAACCTAGAAAAATCAGTAGCCTTTCTTTACACCACAAAAGCAGCTGGAAAAAGAATATGAGAAGAACTTCCCACTCAAAATACCCACAAAAACAATAAAATACCTAGGAACAAACTTAACCAAAGATACCAAAGATCTCTACAACAAAAATTTAGAACCCCTGAAGAAGGAGATTGAAGAAGACATCAGAAGATGGAAAGAACTCCCTTGCTAATGGATTGGAAAAATTAATATAGTAAAACTGTCCATTCTACCCAAATTGATATAGAGAGTCAATGCAATCCCAATTAAAATCCCCAAGAGTTTCTTCATAGACGTAGAAAAAAATCCTTAAATTCATATGGAAAAACAAAAGACCCCAAATAGCCAAAGCGACCCTGAGCAAAAAGTGCAATACTATACCAGACTTCAAATTATGTTACAGGGCTATAGTCATAAAAACAACATGGTACTGGCACAAAAATAGACCTGTAGACTAATGGAGCAAAATTGAAGATCCAAACTTGAGCACATACAATTTCAGCCACCTCATATTTGACAAAGTGGCCAAAAAGATTCATTGGAGGAAAGACAGCATCTTCAGTAAATGGTGCTGGCAAAACTGGATCACCATTTGTAGAAGATTAAAATTAAACCCCTACCTCTTACCCTGTACAAAAATCAACTCCAAATGGATTGAAGACCTCAATTTGAAACCCAAAACTCTGAAGGTGATAGACGAAAACGTTGGCAGTAACCTACAAGGCATAGGCAAAGGAAGATACTTTCTAAATCAAACAGCAGCTGCACAGGAAATATGGTCAACAATTGACAAGGGGGATCTCATTAAACTCAAAAGCTTCTGTACAGTGAAAGAAACAATTAACAAAGTGAAAAGAAAACCCACAGAGTGGGAGGAAACCTTCACCAGTGGTAATCTGACAGAGCATTAACATCCAGAGTATATAAAATACTCAAAAACAAAGGAGCAAGAAAACAAATGACCCACTCAAAAGATGAAGTAAAGAGCTAAACAGACTTCAAAAGTGAGGAAATAGAGATGGCTGAGAAACATCTTAAAAAGTGTTCAACCTCACTAATAATTGTTTGCATCTTACTCTGGTAAGACTGGCTAGGATCAAGAAAACAGAGGATACCAAATGCTGGAGAGGTTGTGGGGAAAGGGGAACACTCATTCACTGCTGGTGGGAATGTAAACTTGTACAACCACTATGGAAAGCAGTGTGGAGAACAATTAAAAGACTCAAAATGAGTCTAACACCTGACCCAGTCATACCAATCCTGGGTATATACCCACAAGACTCATCCTACTGCAGCAGTACATGCACATCTATGTTTATTGCAGCTCTCTTCACAACCCAAATGCCTCTCAACCAATGAGTGGATAGAGAAAATGTGGTACATCTACATAATGGAGTTCTATGTACCAGTAAAACAAGATGACACCATGAACTTTGCAGGTAAATGGATGGAACTAGAAGACAATATGCTAAGTGAAGTAACACAGTTCCAGAAAAATAAAGGGCAAATGGTATCTCTCATCTGTGGATGCTAGCACCAAATACTTAGTAGTAAGACAAACTGAGATATATATATATATATATATATATATATATATACATACATACATTTTTTTCCTTTTACTTGAAAGCAACTGTACCATTATAATGTAAGTACCTTAATGGAATCTAGAATTCACCTACCACTTATTTTCAGACTTTGTAATTGTGGTATATGGGGAGATGGTATGTATGCATACTTTAGAGTTATATAAAATTAAAGGGGAAAATGTGAATTAAACAAAAAAGATGAGCAGTTTACACAGAAAGGCTAAATAACTCACTTAAGACTATTCCAGATTGAGGGTTCCTTGATGCTGCTGAAACTCATAAGGCATTTTTCTAGTCTTGCTTTAAAAGTCATAATAAAGGAATTAAAATATAAAAAGAGACTTAGAACATTTGTTAAAGGTATAAATAAGATTATAGAGATACAGGGTAATTATTACTATTTAGTAAAAAAGAAATTCAGTCTACTCTGGCTTGTACTACACACACAGCTACAGTCTTAAATAAAATGGATGCAAACAAGTACTGAGTTACCTATGGCTACTGAAAAACACCATTTCCAAAAAAAAAAAGCTGTGTGTGGTGGTGCATGCCTTTAATCCTAGCACTTGGGAGGCAGAGGCAGAGGCAGGTGGATCTCTGTGAGTTCAAAGCCAGCCTGTTCTACAGAGTGAGGTCCAGGCCAGCTGAGACTAAAGGGAGACCCTGTCTCAATAATAACAAACGAAAGAAAGAAAAATAATCATTTATGTTTCTCTGTATTATACAGTGTTGCTTTTAGTATTTCTTTTGCACATAACAAGATAATTTGACTCAAGAGAAGGTAGGTTTTACCTTCTTGAACCAGAGGTATGCTGTCCATAAGCAGACACTTTCTGTGAGCTCAATCTGAATCCTGTTCAGCTTATTTCCTGCACATAGATGTGCAATACTCCTCCTCCCTTCTAAAAGACTGTAAATCAAGATATGGGGGTCTGAAAAAAAACAAAGACTGATCCTGTTTATAGTAAAACAGCCTTCATTTAAGATAAACCTAAAATTGTCAATGTTTATTCAAGGCTGCTTGTATTTTTGTTCAAGCTTTATCTAAATATTACTCAATTATTAAAGGTATCATATAGGTAAAACTAACCTTCTTGGATGGTTAATAACCATATTTGATGTCCACTCTTACTTGGTCAAAGGGACTTTAGGAAAAAATTTGTTCCTTGCCCTCCAAGGTCAACTAAGTCCCAGGGGACCATAGGGGCATCTCTCGAAATGTCTTGTAACTGTGAGCCACCTGTCTTCTTGTTCAGAGAGGCCATGGAGGCACCAAAGGGACTCAAACCAGTGTCCAGTCTATAAGGATGAAGATATATACAGAGGAAAGTCTCCTCATACTCCCAAATAAAGCCTTGGTCAAGCAAAAACTGACTGGCTTTTGTGTAGATAGAACTGGTAAAAAAACATTCAAAGGAGCCAGGGGTTCCCTCTCAAAGCCAAGTGACACCTGAGGACCAGATCTTTGACTGACCTTGAGAAAAACAAAACTTGATTAATCTGCACCAATAGTATGGTTTTAAACACCCAAAAGGAAAGTATAACCAAAGATTAAATAATCAGTAGAAGTTCATGTAAGATATTATTTAGCAGGTATAAAACTTCAGAGCTGGCCTTGTTCAATGATGCAGTGCCACCTGCAGCAAAAACAGAGAAGTCTGCCATTGTCAAAATTAAACTTGTGTCTAGAAGCGATTTAAGAGGAAACTCACACTGTGACTCGAGCTACTTCAACAGCTACCAAAATGCCTGAAAAGCAGATCCTGAATCCAGCTGTCAAGGCCAAATGAGATAAATGGATGTATGGAAGCCCTCATCAGAAAATTCTGATGGACTTTAAACTGGACATTTAAATTCACCCTGTTCTCTTGGTTCCCTGCCTAGAACATGGAGCTAACTACTCTTGCCTTTACTTCTTCCTCATGGGCATCAGTCAGCCAAGGGCTTTCTTTTCTATATAGCTATACTTTGGGGGTCTTTTAGATAAACCCACTAAAGGGGTAGCCCAATGGACACATACATTGCAGTTGTTCAGTATGGATACAGTCAGAGTGACCAGCACCCAAATTCCCTATTGGCATTCAGGGTTACATCTTCAAAGGAAGGAGTAATAAAGATAGAAAGTAGAGATTAACTAGGCAGTTTAGGGTGAAGACACCTCCCTCCCCAAATGATCAGTTTCTTTCTCATCTAAGAGGTAAAGATATCTCAGATCTGGCAGTAAATTTATGAATTCAATATAGCATGAATCAATGATTTGATTCATATTATCCAGAGCCAGTGGGGATGTAATCATCAGAAAACTCCATTTTAAACATAGAAATATTTACTCTTAGCTCAAGGCTGCACACAAGATTCCAGGCAGTCTAGAACCTCTCCCCTTTCCTTATTTGAAACATAGACAAAATAAACTCCTGGGTTTTTGGCTTCTATAACTTGCTTATCCTGCTTAAAGTCACCTGACATTTTCTAGTTGTGGTTTTCCTTTTTAAAAGAGCTTGCCAGGCATGGTGCTCACTCCTTTAATCTCAGCACTTGGGAGGAAGAGCCAGGTGGAACTCTGTGAGTGTAAGGCCAGCCTGGTCTACAGAGTGAGTTCCAGGCCAGCTAGGGCTACAGGAGACCCTGTCTCTAAAAACACCAAAAAAAATTGAGCTTGTCTCAGTTGCAGAAAGTCTTAATTGAGTACCAAGACCATTTGTCAGCAACAATTTTTTCTTTTTAATAAATTTGGCTGCTTAACATTTGCTTTGGCTCTGAGGGTCTTTCCAAGTAGTCTCTGAAAACTTCATAATAGTATTAACCAGCTCTTCAACAGGATTGTAGAAGAAAATTTCCCAAAATTAAGGAAAGGCATGCCCACACAAATACGAGATGCACATAGAACACCAAACAGACAGGACTACAAAAGAAACTCCCTATGCCATATCATAGTAAAAACACTAAAAGTACAGAACAAAGAAAGAATACGGAAATCTGAAAAAGAAAAACAAGTCATATATAAAGGAGAATGGATCAGAATTACAGCTGACTTTTCAGTGGAAACAATGAAAGCCAGAAGAGGATCTTAGATGCCAACCCAGAATACTTTATCCAGAAAAATAAAACTCTGTTATAGTTGAAAGAAAAAGAAAAATCTTCCATGACATGATTAGGCTGAAAGAATTCATGTCCAGAAAACCAGCCCTTCAGAAAATTCTTTTGTTGTTGTTGTTGTTGTTGTTGGTCATTTTACAGACAGGGTCTCCCTGTAGCTCCAGCTAGCCTAGAACTCACTATGTAAACAAGGCGGGCCTTGAACTCACAGAGATCTGCCTGCCTCTGCCTCCCAAATGGTGGGATTAAAGGACTGCATCACCATGCCCTTCCTTCAGAGAATTCTTGAAGCAATACAAAGACCTGAAGAAAGGAACAACTATACCCAAGGGGGAACAAAAAGAAACTAAAGGAGGATATAACTGTGGAAACAAAAAGTTAGACCAAAAATGTGAACAGAAATTAAAATAAAAGAACCATACATACCTCTCAATATAACTTTAAATATCAATGGATTGAAATTGCCAGTCAAAAGACACAGGCTAGTTGAATGGATTAAGAAACAAAATCTGAACCACAGTATCTATCTTATGGGAGTGCTTCTTAGTATTTCTTATACAAGGCTGCTTGAGCTTTTGTCCAAGCCTTTTCTAAAATATTATACAGTATTAAAAGTATCATGTTGGTATAACTTAGCCTTTCTGGATGCTTAACAAGCATACTTAAGGCCCATACCAATTTGGCTGAGGGACTTAAGGGATAACTTTGTTCCTTGCCCTCAGAGGTCAACTAAGTCCCAGGAGACTATGCATGGGGACATCTCTTGAAATGTCCTGCAAATGTGAGTCACCAGTCCTCCTGTGCAGGGAGGTCTTGGAGATCCACTAATGGGACTTCAGCCAGTGTCCAGTCTCTTAAGAGGAAAGTCTGCTCATGCTTCAAAAAGGGAAGCCTGGTCTAGCAGGACTTGAATTTGTCTGAAAATGGATGGAACTGGTAAATGAAAAGCCAAAAGGAGCCACAGGCTCCCTCCCCACCCCAAAACCAGAGGACCAGATCCTCAACTGACTTTGAGAAAACAAAAACCTTGGTTAATCTGAGCTAAGAGTGTGGCCTAATGCATCCAAAAGGAAAATATAACCAGGAATAAATAAATAGTAAGGCCTGAGACATTGTAGTTCAGGTATAATTCTTGAGATCTTAGTAAAAAGACAAAAAGTAAAAGAAAAAAAGAGCACAGTTGTTCTCCCTGTCTTACTGGCAAGTACAGCTACTTGGAGGCTGCTACTGCTTTTGCCATCCTTCAAAGACATGAGACACAGCTTTTCAACCTTCTAATATGGACTGAAGATTCATGTCTCTCCAAGAATCCTCTAAACCTTCATTGCCAGATGGGAACTGCTGAGATATCCAGCTTGTAGACTGAGCTACTACTGGGGTTTCAGCCTCTTCAGATTATTGACTGCCATTGTTGGACTACCCAGGCTGTATTTTGGAGACCAGCACAGGAAGATCAGGACAGGACATGGTGCTTACTGGACCTCATTTGGTGACAATGGGAAGGAAAACTCCAGTGTGGAGCATAAGGGCAGGACTGATGGTGGTTTGGGCTTGTTAAGGAGGAGACTTCAAACATGACATCTTTCAGCCTAATAAAGAAAAAAAGAGAGAGAAATAATAAGCTGAAGATACTAAAAGTTATATCTGGCATACATATATGCATATTTTGGAGTGATGCAGATTGGAAGGAACAACAACAACAACAGCATCAACAGAGACTGGGTCAAAGAACTGACTGAAATGGTGAACTTCTGCTCAAAACAGTAAACTTCTGCAGTGAAAATTTTAAAAGAGACCAAGAAAAAGGTGAAAAACACGTTTGGTAGAATGCATGAGCTTTGGTGGGGTGGGGGGCAAGGAATGGGGAATGGGTCTAGACTGGAAATTTTGTATGAAATGCACAAATATTCAATAAAAATTGGCTTTAAAAAAAAGAAACATGGGCTGGAGAGATGGCCTAGTGGTTGAGAGCGCTGACTGCTCTTGCAGAGGACCTGGGTTCGATCCCCAGCACCCATATGGCGGCTGAGAGCCCTCTAACTCCGGTTCCAGGGGAATCCGACACCCTCTTCTGACCTCCGCGGCATTGCATGACACGGGTGCACAAACCTACATGCAGACAGTACATTTATACACATACAGAAATAAATAAAAATAAAAAAATATTAAAAAAAAGAAACAAAATCTGCCAGGTGTAGTAGTACACACCTTTAATACCAGAAAAAAAATCCAAGTTTTTCTTGTCTACAGGAAATCTATCTCACCTTCAAGGACAGGCACTCCTTTAAGGTGAAATGATGGCAAAAAAATATCCCAAGCAAATGGCACTAAGAAGCATGCAGGAGTTGCAAATCTAACATCTGACAAAAGAGGCTTCTAACTGAAACTATTCAGAAGATATAAAGAGGTTCAAGTAATTCTTATCAAAGGAACAATCAAAGAAGAAAATGTTACAATCACGACTATATATGCACCAAACTTTGACACACCCAATTTCATAAATACAATACTATAGAACTTTAAGACACAGATTAATCCCAACTTACTTATAATAGGGAACTTCAATACCCCACTTTTTCCATTAGGTAAAAAAGACAAAGAATAAACAGAGAGACATCTAAATTAAAGAATTCCTTACATCAAATGGGCCTAACAGACATCTACCAAATATTCCACCTATACACTAAAGAACATAATTTCTCTTTAGCACCCCATGGAACTTTCTCCAAAATTGACCACATACTGGGGCACAGAATAGTCTCAACAAATACAAAAAAATTGAAATAATGCCACTCATTCTATCACATCACAATGCAATAAAGATTAAAATCAATACCCAAAGAAGCCCTAGTAACTACACAAACTCATGAAAAATAAATAACACACTCCTGAATAATGAATGGGTCAAAGGATAAATTAAGAAAGAAATAAAAGTATTTCTAGAATTAAATGAAAAGCACAGTAAAAGACAATAAAACCTCTGGGACACTTTAGAAGCAGTCCTAAGAGGGAAATTTATTTCTCTAAGTGCCTACATTAAAAAAAAAACAACAACAAAACAAAACAGAAGTGCACAAATAAATGACTTAACATTACAACTCAAGACTTTTGAAAGGCAACAACAAATGAAATCCAAACCCAGCAGACAAGAAGAAATAATAAAAATCAGAGCAGAGATTAGATTAATGAAATAGAAACAAAGAAAAAATAAAAAGAATCAAGAATCAATGAATCTAAAAGCTGGCTCTTTGAAAACATCAAGATAGACCCTTAGCTCAGTTAACCAAAAGAGAGAAAAGGATGAATCAGCAAAATTAGAGATGAAAGGGAAAGCATCACGACACACAACATAAAGATCCAGAATATTATAAGAGAATACTTTAAAAACCTGTACTCTATTAAATTTGAAAACCTACAATAAATGGATGAATATCTGAAATCATGGGATTCACCAAAGCTACACTAAGAAGAGATCAACAGCTTAAACAGACACATAACATAGAAGGAAACTGAAACCATAGCACAAAACCTCCCTGTTAGGTTATGGCTCTCTCCCCACCCCCCAAAAATGAAAGACCACGAGGTTTAGGCTCTCTGGAACAAAGTTTAATTCAGGGTAGCTGGGGCTAGGCTCAGGGGAAAGAGAGAGCCAGCACTGAATGACATCTGGCCTGGGAATTTAAGGGAAAGGGTGGGAATGGGATTTAGTGAGGAGTGGGTGTGGGCAGAGCACTTTGCATAAGTCCTTGGTTTATCAAAAGGGCGCAATATTCCTGAGTATGCTGTGATGGCCCGTTTTACCATAACCAAAGACTGGCCAGGTGGAGCAGGACGCTGGGTCACACCTCTGCATTTCAATGGGCTTGGGGAACTCACATCCTGATACTCCCAACTTTAAAAAGCCTAGGTCCAGATGGATTTACAACAGAAAGTTTTTCTACCAGAAATTTTTTTAAAACAACCTACAACCACTATTACTTATTCAAAAAGACTCTCTTCACAATAGCAAGGAGCTGGAACCAACCTAAATGCCCCTCAACTGACGAGTGGATAGAGAAAATGTGGTACATCTACACAATGGAGTTCTATGCAGCAGTAAAGAAAGACGACATCACGAGCTTTGCAGGAAAATGGCTGGAGCTAGAGGACATCATGCTGAGTGAAGTAACACAGTCCCAGAAAAACAAACGACGAATGGTATCCCTCATCTGTGGATGCTAGTGCCAATTACCCAATTGTAAGTATTTCTTGTATAGGGCCCCCTGAGCTTTTGTCCAAAGCAGTTGGGCATAATGCATTTTGGAAACAACAACAACAACAGAAAAGACTGCATCAAAGAACTGACTGAAACAGTGAACTTCTGCTCAAAACAGTCAACTTCCCCATGGAAAATATTGAGAATGACTAAGAGATGGAAAGCATGTCTGGCAGAATGCATGAGCTCTGGCGGGGTGGGGGAATGAGCGGGAACACGGGTCTAGATTTGTTAAAAATAAATAAATTTATGTGAAAAAAAAAAAAAGACGGAAACCAAGGGAGAACTCTCAGATTCCTTCTATGAAGTCAGCATCACTCTAATACTAAAATTAGGTAAAGTACAACCCCAAAAGAAAACTACAGACCTATGTCCCTAATGAATATAGATGCAAAAATCCTCAACAAAATATTTGCAAACCACCTACAGATGCACGTCAAAAAGTCATCCACCAAAATCAAGTTGTATTTCTTCCGGAGATGCATAAGTCATGTCAGTAAATATCATAAACCATATAAATGGACAGAAGGGCAAAAATCACATGGTCATCACAATAGATGCAGAAAAGGCCTTTTTTATGAAATTCAGCACAAATCTGTGTTAAAAGTCCTAGAAAGAATATACTTCAACATAATTAAACATATATACAACAAACCCACATCCAGTATCATTCTAAATGGAGAAAAAGTGGAAGCATTCCCCTTAAAATCATGATCCCAGCAAGGCTGTTCACTATCCCCACTACTTTTTTTTTTTAATTTTATTTATTTATTTTGTATGTGTATGAATGTACTGTCTGCATGAAGGTTTGTGCATCCTTGTTGTGCAATGCTGTGGAGGTCAGAAGAGGGTGTCAGATTCCCTTGGAACTGGAGTTCTCCTGGAATTGGAGTTACAGATGGTTCTCAGCCACCATGTGGGTGCTGGGGATCAAACCCGGGTCCTCTGCAAGAGCAGTCATCACTCTTAACCACTAGGCCATCTCTCCAGCCCCCCCACTACTTTTTAATGTACTGCTTAAAACCCTTGCTAGAGCAATAAAACAAGAGAAGGAAATTAAAGGCATACTAATTGGAAAAGAAGAGGTCAAACTATCCCTTTTTACAGATGATATGATAGCATACCCAAGAGATGCCAAAAATTCTACCAGAAAACTCCTATAAATGATAAACACTTTCAGTAAAGTGGCAGATTACAAAATTAACCTACAAAAATCAGTAGCCTTTCTATATGCCAATAACAACCAATTGGAGAATGAATAGATGGAAACCCTCCCATTCACAACAGCCTCAAAAAATTTCAGAATAAACCTGACCAAAGACATTAAAGATATCTACAATGAAAATTTTAAATCTTTAAAGAGATTAAAGAAGACACCAGAAGATAGAAAGTCTTCCCATGTTCATTGATTGGAAGAATTAATATAGTGAAAATGACCATCCTGCCAAAAGTAATATTTAGATTCAATGCAAGCCCAATCCAAATCCCCATGACATTCTTTACAGAATTAGAAGAAAAAATTATCCTGGGGATGGCGAGATGGCTTGGTGGTTGGGAGCGCCGACTGCTCTTGCAGAGGATCTGGGTTTGATCCCCAGCACCCACATGGTGGCTGAGGGCTGTCTGTAGCTCCAATTCCAGGAGAACTCCAGTTCCAGGGGAATCCAACGCTCTCTTCTGACCTCCCCAGCATTGCATGACACAGTGCACAGACCTATATGCAGACAGTACACTCATACAAATAAATAAATAAAATAAAATAAAAAAAAAAAAAATTATCCTAAAATTCAGGAAGCACAAAATGCCCCAGAGAGCCAAAGCAGCCCTCAGCACAAAGAGTAATGGAGGGGGGATTACTATATCAGATTTAAAACTATATTACAGAGCTATAGCCTTAAAAACATAATGAAATTGGGCGTGGTGGTACATGCCTTTAATCCCAGCAGTCGGGAGGCAGAGGCAGAGGCAGATGGATCTCTATGAGTTCAAGGCCAATCTAGTCTACAGAGTGAGTTCTAGGCAAGCTGGGGCTACAGGGAGACCCTGTCTCAAAAAGACAAAAAAAAAAAAAAAAAAAAAAAACCCACACACACACACACAAAAAAAAGAACAGAATGAAAACTGGCACAAAAACGGACCTGTAAATCAATGGAGCATAATTGAAGACACTGATATTTGACAAAGGAAAGAACACCGCTGAAGGAAGATGGCATCTTTACAAATGGTGCTGGCAAAACTGGATCTCTCTTGTAGAAAAATGAAACTAGACCTTATCTTTCGCCTTGCACAGAAGTCAGCTCTAATATGGATCAAAGACCTCAATTGTAAACCTGAACCTCTGAAAGAAAACATCAGTAGTAACCTACAAGAATAGTGTAGGGAAAGACTTTCTAATTCAAATAGAGCTTCAGGTAATTAGGCAACAGTACAAGTGACCTCATTAACTACAAAAGATTGTCTGTAAAGCTAAAAGAAACACCAAGAAGTGAAAGAGAAAAACCCACAAAGTGGAGAAAAATCTTCACCATGACACATCTGATATAAGTTTAAATCTCAGAATATACAAAGAATGCAACAAACAAAAAATCAAGAAAACAAGTGACACAATTAGAAGATGGGCTAAGGATCTGAGAGTTCTCAAAAGAAGAAATAAAGATAGCTAAGAAACATCTTTAAAAGTGTTCAACATCGGGGCTGGAGAGATGGCCTAGCGGTTAAGAGCGCTGACCTGCTCTTACAGAGGACCCGGGTTCAATCCCCAGCACCCACATGGCGGCCGAGAACCGTCTGAAACTCCAATTCCAGGAGAACTCCAGTTCCAGGGGAATCCAAGACCCTCTTCTGACCTCCGCGGCGTTGCACGACACGGGTGCACAGACCTGGTTGCAGACAGTACATTGATACACATACAGAAATAAATAAAATTAAAAAAAGTGTTCAACATCATTAGTAATTAGGGAAATGCAAATTAAAACCACTTTAAGATTTCATCTTACTCCAGTAAGACTGCTAAGATCAAGAGAACAAATAGCAAATGCTGGAGAATGTAGGAAAGGGAACCTTAGTCCACTGCTGGTGGGAATGTAAACTCATACAACCCTATAGAAAGCAGTGGAGAACTCTTAAACAACTAAAAATAAACCTACTATTTGACTCACTCATACTGCTGCTTGGCATATACCCAAAGGACTCATACTATTGCAGAGATATTTGTACATGTTTGTTGCTGTTCTTTTCACAATAGCTAAGGGATGGAAGCAAACTAAGTGTCCCTCAACTGATGAGTGAATAATGAAAATGTTGTGCCTATACACAACGGAGTTCTACTCAGCACTAAAGAAATATGAAATCGACCCATATCATTATTGAACTCAGATGCAAAAATCCTCAACAAAATACTTGCAAACTGTGTACAGGCCCACATCAAAAAGATCAAGTTGGATTCATACCTGAGATGCAAGGATGGTTCAACATATGAAACTCAGTAAATATCATAAAACACATAATGGACTGAAGACAAAACCCACACAATCATCTCAATTGATGCAGAAAAAGCCTTTGACAAAATACAGCATCCCGTCATGATTAAAGTACTAGAGGGAATGGACTGGAAGGATCATTCTTCAACATAATTAAAGTCATATGCAAGAAACCAGAGCCAGCATCATCCAAATGGAAAAAGTTGAGAAGGAATCCCCCATAAAATAGGAACCCAGCAAGGCTTCCCCTTGTCACCACCCTCTTCAATATAGTACTTGAAAACTGGCTAGGGCAATAAGGCAAGAAAAGGAAATCAAAAGGAATACTATGGAAAAGAGGGAGTAAAACTATCCCTTTTTGCAGACGACATGATAGTTTTACCTAAGGGATGCAAAAACTCTACCAGAAAACTCTAGAAATGATTAGGAGTTTCAGTAAAGTGGTGGGTTACAAATAACTAGAAGAAATCAGTAGCATTTCTTTACACCAACAACAAGCAACTGAAGAAGGAATCCAAGGAGACCTTCCCAATCATAATAGCCTCAAAAACATAAAATACCTAGGAATAAACCTAACCAAAGACACCAAATCTTTCAAAAATTAGAAACTTCCTGAAGAGGAAGATTGAAAAAGACATCAAAGATGGAAAAACCTCCCATGCTCATGGATTGGAAAAATAATATAGTAAAAATGTCCATTCTCCCAAGTAATAATCGATTCAGTGCAATTCAAATAAAATCCCCAGGACGTGTTCACAGGCTGGAAAAAAATTCTTAAATTCATATGGAACAAAAAACCTCGACTAGCAAAGCAACCCTGAGTGAAACAGCAATACAGGGGGAATTTCCCTATCAAGGGAATTTCTATACTACAGGGCTATAGTATAAACACCTGGTACTTGCAGAAAACAGACCCGTGGACCAGTGGAACAAAACTGAAGATTCCAAACTTGAACACAGAACAATTTCCGCCACATATTTGACAAAGGGCCCAAAAAGACTCAATGGAGGAATGACAGCATCTTCAGCAAATGATGCTGTCAAAACTGGATCACACTTGTAGAAGAATGAAATTAAACCCCTAACTCTCACTCTGTACAAAAATCAACTCCAAATGGACCAAAGACCTCAATTTGAAACCCCAAACCCTGAAAGTGTTAGATGAAAGATTGGCAACAACTTACAAGACATAGGTGTAGGAAAAGACTTTCTAAATCAGACAGCAGCTGCACAGGAAATAAGGCCAACAATTGACAAGTGGGACCTTATTAAACTCAAAAGTTTTTGTATGGCAAAAGAAACAATAAGGGAAGTGAAGAGAAAACCCAGAGTGGGAGGAAACCTTCACTGCTGATATATCTGACAGAGCATTAACTTCCAGAATATATAAACTACTCAAAAAACAAAGGAGTAAGAAAACAAATGACTCACTCAAAAGATGGAGTAAAGAGCTGAGCAGAGACTTCACAAACGAGGAAATAGAGATGGCCGAGAAACATCTTAAAAAGTGTTCAACATCACTAATAATTAAGGAAATGCAAATTAAAACCACTTTAAGATATCATCTCACCCCCATAAGGTTGGCTAGGATCAAGAAAACAAATGATACCAAATGCTGGAGAGGGTGTGGGGAAAGGGGAACACTCATCCACTGCTGGTGGGAATGCAAACTTGTACAACCACTATGGAAAGCAGTGTGGAGAACCCTTAAAGGACTCAAAATGAGCCTACCACCTGACCCAGCCATACTACTTCTGGGTATATATGCATCAGACTCTCCCTACAGCAGAGATACATGTACAGCCATGTTTATTGCAGCTTTCTTCACAATATTAAAGAGCTGGAACCAACCCAGATGCCCCTCAACAGATGAGTGGATACAGAAAATGTGGTACATCTACACAATGGAGTACTATGCAGTGGTAAATAAAGATAACGTCATGAAATTTGCAGGTAAATGGATGGAACTAGAAGATTTTGTGCTAAGTGAAGTAACACAGTCCCAGAAAAACAAAAGATGAGTGGTAGCCCTCATCTGTGGATGCTAGTACCAAGTACCTAGGTGTAAGACAAAATGAGCAACGTTAATATTATATTCCTCATGATCTAAAGACAACTGTGCTCTTGTATTGGGAATCCCTACACAGGTTTTAGAGCTGACCTAACACGTATTTTCAGACCTTGGACTTTTACTATATGATGGAGGGTATGTGTGCATCTTTTAGAGTTATATGGGATTAAAATGGAAAGATGTGAATCAAGAAATATCCTATGGAAATAACATACAGTTTTTTTCCCAAAGGATACAATGTTAATATAGGTGCAATGTAACAGGCTGGTGCAACTTAGCCTTTCTGGGTGCCTAACGACCATACCTGAAGTCCCTACCAATTTGGCAGAGGGACCTAGGGGACAACTTTGTTCCTTGCCTCAGAGGTCAACCAAGTCTTAGGGCATTATACGTGGGGGCATCTCTTGAAATGTCCTGCAGAGGTGGGTCACAATTCTCCCTGTTCAGGGAGTTCTTGGAGAGCCACTAATGGGACTTCAGCCAGTGTCCAGTCTATAAAGAGGAAAGTCTGCTCATCCTTCATAAAAGGAAGTCTGGTCTAGCAAGACCTGATCTTATCCACATGTGAATGGAACTGATGGATGAGGAGCTGAAAGAAGCAAGGGGCTCCCCCCTCCCCCCCAAAAAACCCCGAGAGACCCCTGAGGACTGGATCCTCAACTGACCTAAACAAAACTTTGGTTAACCTGGGTTATCTGTATGGCCTTAAGCATCCAGAAGGAAAGTACAACTAGAAATAAATAGTCAATAAGACCAGAGAAACTGTAATGCAGACACAAAACCTGAGATCTTAGTAAAAAGACAAAAAGAAAAAAGAGAGCACCGTTGTTTGGCCTGTCTTCAATTCTTACAGGAAGGTGCATATGCTCTGTGGATGCCACTGCTTTTGGCACTCCTCAAGGACATGAGATACAGTTTTTTAACCTTCCAATGTGGACTGAGGACTGCTGAGATACCCAGCTTGTGAACTAAGCAGCTAATGGGAATTCAACCTCCTCAGAATATGGACTGCCATTGTTGGATTACCTCGGCAGTATCATGGAGGCCAATGCAAGGGGATCAAGACAGGACGTGTGCTTACTGGAGTTCATTTGGGGGCACAATATTAAAAGCAGAAGCAGGTCAGTAAGGGTTTCCTTCTACATACGTTTTTTTTTTTTTTGTAGTGTAATGTCTTAATTATAGTCTACCATCAAATATTTTAGGAGTATCTTTAATGTTTAGATAGTATATTAGCAGCATGCAATAATTACATCATAAGTTCTCAAGCAGAGGCAGTCTATTGCAAGGACCTTCTTTGCTGCCAGTTATCATAGGCTGTTTTAAGTTAGAAAACTGAATAACAACACTGAATACTATAGAAATCCACTTTGCTCAGTAATACTTGAGTTGTTGCAATATTTGATTATCCATTTGGTTGTTACAGAAAATTCTTAACTGTAATTGATGGTTGTTACCATAATAGTATATTGTCTATATTTCTACCTCTAGTAATGGGCTTTATGTGCTAGATTTCAATATCCTTGAGCCTGGGCAAGTGCACAAGTCTTTTTAAAAAAGAAACATGGTTTACTTGCACAAAACTGATCAGATTTGTGAGATTGTTGATGTCCTTGAAGTGGTTTTTGTGGATGAGAAACAAATGGTGAGAATTTGAATTGGTCCCTTATTATAGTATTGAAATTAAGTCTACTTAATTTATCAAGTCATTGTTCATGCCCTGATTTTATATACTTGTGTCTATCAATAAACATTGTGATACTTGAAAAAAAAGAAATACGAAATCATTAAATTTGTATATAAATGGATGGAATTAGAAACTATTATGCTAAATGAGGTAATACAGACTCAGAAAAACAAATGATGTATGTTCTCCCAAATTTGTGGGTCCTAGCATCAAATTTTTATTTGTAAACAAATATACCAGTCACCACTCATCAAAGAAGCTTCTTTTGCCCCAGACAAATTCGATTACAGAGTACCACAACTGGTCACACACATACATTGGGAATTGCCCAAGCTTAATCAGCACATTTACAATGCAACCTCAACACCTAAGGCTCGAGAGGATGCTGATAAATCTCTCAACTCTCATTAAAGAAGTTCCCTCAGACAACAGAGGGCCAAGAACAGAAAGGGTCATTAATGGCCAAGTTTAGGAGATTAAGATTCTGTGGAGTGTGGGTCCTTGGACAGGAGTCTTATATTAAGCTTCACTTAGCCAGGGCTCAGGGACCATTGCAGAAGAGGGGATCAAAAGATTATAAGAGCCAGTGAGGTGATGCATGACCATATGGAAATGGAATCCTACAAGCTCCTGGGACTCTGCTCCTATGAACCTCAGCATGCACAAGACCCATGCAAATTCAAGCAGGCAAAAACTCAGCATGGAACTGGGGAAATGGGCAGCAGACCCTAATCTTAGCTGAAGAAATATTGGAAGCTGATTACTGTTGAGTGAGGAAGAGCTGGTCTTAAAGCGAGGAACTCTGGATAAACTGTCTAGACCTCAGTGGATGAACTTGCATTGAGGAACATCTGGAAACACTAATTAGGTACAATAGGCCTCAACACAAATGGCAGAGTGTATGAATTCTGGTGGGAACACTGTGGAGAGTGTCAGTAAGGAAGAGGATAAAAAGATGATTAAGGTTGAGATGGTCTGTATGAAACACACAAAAATTCAGTTAAAAAATTTTAAAACACAGAAGGGAGCTCCAGTGATCTTACATGGGACATATTTTGCCCTTCTTCTACATGGTTTTAAAGTAATTTACTTTAAATTTAAATAATTTAAAGAATAAAAATGCCAAGATGCATTAACTAATCACTAGTACTAACCAGTAGGAATGTGCTATCATTCTTAGGGAAGTGCTTCATCAGGATGCTAGTTCTTCTGGGAAGCCTCTTTTAAGTCTCCCTTACCATGTGAGTCTCACTGATTAGGCTGGATAAGCAGGATTGGGGGGCAGGTGCTTTTACCAGCTGAGCCTTTTCCTCGGCCCTGTGTGTTGTTCATTTTTTTATTTTTTTGGTCTTTTCGAGACAGGGTCTCCCTGTAGCCCCAGCTGTCCTGGAACTCACTCTGTAGACCAGGCTGGCCTTGAACTCACAAAGATCCTGCCTCTGCCTCCCGAGTGCTAGGATTAAAGGCGTGCGCCACCACGCCTGGCAGTCATTTGTTTCTTAAAGTACCTGTGATAATTAAGTTATAAGAGGAAAGATATATTTTGGCTCACACCTTTGATGGTTTAGGTCCATATTTGGTTGACACCATTGCTTTTGGAGCTGTGATGAGGCAGTATATCATAGCAGGAGCACCTAGCAGAAGCCATGAGGAAAGGAGGGAGAAGTGACTGGGATCCCAGTATCTCCTTTGGAGCGATACTGGCAATGATCTAACTTCCTTGTACCATGTTCTACCTCCTAAGGTTCTAATATCTCCCAACTATGGCACAGGGCCCAGACCAAGCCTTTAATACATGGGCCTTTAAGGCATATTCCAAAAGAAAGAGAGATGGTTTATCAGTTAAGAGCACTGGTTGCTCTTGCCGAATATCTATGTTCAGTTCCCAGCATCCACATGGTGCCTAACAACTCTCTCTGCCTCCACTTCTAAGGGATCCAACCCCCTCTTCTGGCCTCCACAGGCATGGCCCATGTGGTGTGTTTACATACATGCAGACAAAACTCTGATACACACGAAATAAAATAAGTTAAAAATGTTTACCCGGCTCTAGTGGTCTAGGCCTTTAATCCCAGCACTCAGAATGCAGAAGCAGGCAGATCTCTGTGAGACAGAGGTCAGCCCTGGTCTACATAGCCAATTCTAGGCCAGTTGGGGCTACAGAGAGACACTGTCTCATTAAAAAATTAAGAGACATTCCAGAGGCAAATTATTATAGAAGCCAGAAATTCCTAAGTTCCTAATTGTCTACTTTTAATCTATGCTTTATTTTGTCATTTCAGGTAGCAAGTGTGACATCACTCTGTCCTTTGGATTTCATCCCATCCAGTTTAGCCCCTTCTCTCCTCTTTAATCTGACTTCTTCCATACAGCCTCTCCCAATTGTTTAATGTATCCTTTAGAATATCTGCTACCCAGAAATGTCAAACATTTCGTCTTTTTAAGAACATTATTTCTCTGGAGCTGGTAAGATGGCTCAATGGTTAAGATCACTGACTGCTCTTGCAGAAGACTCGGGTTCAATTCCCAGTACCCACAGGGCAGCTGAGAACCATCTTTAAGCCAGATGGGTAGCACACACCTTTAATCCTAGCACTCAGGAGGCAGAGGCAGGTGGATCTCTGTGAGTTCAAGGCCAGCCTGGTCTACAGAGTGAGTTCCAGGCCAGCTGGGGGTATAGGGAGACAAGAGACCCTGTCTCAAAAAAAAAAAAAAAGAATGTTATTTCTCTGGGCATGGTGGCACAGTCCTCTAATCCCAGCACTTGGGAAGCAAAGGCAGACAGATCTCAATAAGATCGAGGCCAGCCTGGTCTAAATAGTGAGTTCCAGTGTAGTCTATGGCTGCAGGGAGACTCTGTCTCAAAAAGAAAAAAAATGTTATTTTTTTTTTCCAGTTTCCATTTACCTTTTTCAGGATCACATTACTCTAGTTTCCCTTGGAAAAACTAACTTCCTTCTCATTTAGTCCAAATGTTTATAAGAAAGTTAACTACACTTCTGTCTCCAGGAGGATGCAAGCAACAAAAGGATGGTTAGATTATACATGGTCACAGTATTCTCCCTCTATCCACAATTTCCCTTCCAATGGTTTCAGTCCAAAACTACTAAATGAGAAATACCAGAAGTACTTAGTAAGTTTTAAATTGCACCAGTTTTAGTAGCATGGTAGTCTAATACTGTCAACCTCTGCCTCACCCAGAATGTCAATTTTCTTTTGTCCATGTATCCATGCTATATACATTATCCACATGCCAGTCACTTAGCAAGTGTCTTGGTTATCAGGTAGACTGTGACCACAGATAAGTGCTGTGTTCAATGCTAAGTTCAATGCCTACTTGTTTTATTTCATCTCATCACATAGACATGGTATCATCTCACATCGTCACTAGTGCAATAGTCTGCCCTCCGTACTCATAGGTTTTGCATCTACATATGTAACCAGACCTGGACCAAAACGTTGGAGAGGAAAACTATCTGTACTTTTAAAAAGACTTCATTTTCCTTTGTTATTATTTTCTTAACCATATAATAACCACTTGCATAGCACTTACATTGTTTTAGTGTTATAAGAAAGCTAGACATGCTTTGAAGTACACAGGAAGGTGTGCTTAGATTATATACAAATATTGTGAGCACCTGTAGATTTTTTTCTGGAACCAATCCCATGTGGATATTGAGGAACAACTGTATAATAAGACTCAAGAGAGAGCATGGGGAAGGCGATCACTAACCGTATTTATCAATTAGATGAAATTTAGAATTATCTGGGAGATGAACCTCTGGGCATTCCCATAACAGTCTTAATTAGGTTAAATGAGGTGGGAAGACCCACCTCATCAGCTGTGGGTAGCACCATTCCTAGGCTGGGATTCTGAACTGTATAGAAAGGATAGCTAATCATGAGCATTTCTGAGCTCTGCTTCCTGACCATGGATGCAACGTGAGCAGCCACCCCAAGCTCCTTCCACCAGAACTCCCTTACACACATGGAACTGAGAGCCAGAACAAACCTTTCCCCCTTAAATTATTTTTTAATATTTTATTTATTAATTTTCTTTTATGTGTATGAGTGTGCTGCCTACATGTATGCAAGTGCACCCATGTCATACAACGTCCACAGAGGCCAAAAGATGGTGTTGGATCCTCTGGAACTGGAGTTTCAGATGCTGTTAGCTGCCGTGTGGGTAATGGGATTTGAATCTGGGTCCTCTGCAAGAGCATCAAGTGTTCCCAACAACTGTGTCATCTCTCTAGCACCCCTTAACTTACCTTGACAGAATATTTTAACATAGCATTTAGAAAAGTAACTAAGCTACACACACTGATAAACTTTTGTATAACTTTCATTGAAGTATATAACTATAGTTGCTCTATTTTTAGTTACAAATTTCTAAATTGAACCCTGTCACAAGTATTTATAGAAAATAGTGGTATATACAGACAGGATTTGATAATATCTAAGGCTTCAAACATTCACCAGTTGTTTGGAATGTATCCTTTCAGAAAACAAGGTGCCACTGCATTCCATTCCCCTTCTCTGGTCATACACCCCCACCACCACCAATAGTGATGAGTTTAAGAATGCGTATGTGAGCCAATCACAATACAGTGGAATACAAGATGTTTTAGACCTTCTGACAAAGAAAGACAAGCTCTGTTCTATTGAATATCACACAAGAAAACGTAAACCTGTAGTAATTAACTCAGGGGTGAGCCTGTATATACCTTCAGATCAAGTTCCTGAATGTTTCTGACACTGATAATTTCAACAATGTCCAATGTATTTCTATATTTGTCCACATCCTGTTCACACCCAAATGTAGATTAATTGGAGAGATATAAACTGGGTTTTCCTCACTATATCTTTCATTATGTAGGCCCTTCACCACATTCAACATGATTTCAAGATCTAAAGAAACTTCTTTCTGGCCAGATGTGGTGGTGCTTGCCTTTAATCCCAGCACTCGGGAGGCAGAGGCAGGCAGATTTCTGTGAGTTCAAGACCAGCCTGGTCTGCATAGTGAGCTCCAGTCCAGCTCGGACTAAAGGGAAACCCTGTCTCAAAAAGACTAATCCCCTACCCCCTTATTTCTGCATATTGTCCCAATGAACAAAGAACATTTTCATGCTTCAGCTCAACAGAAAAAAATTTAGTTTATTTTATGTGTATTCATCTGGTATGCATGTGTGCCACGTGCGTGAGGCAGCTGTGAGCTTGCCGTGTAGGTATGCATGTGTGCCACGTTTGTGCAGCAGCTGTGAGCTTGCCATGCAGGTATGCATGTGTGCCACATGTTTGTGGCAACTGTGAGCGTGCCATGCAGGTATGCATGTGTGCCATGTGTGTGCAGCAGCTGTGAGCTTGCCATGCAGTATGTATGTGTGCCACATGTGTGTAGCAGCTATGAGCTTGCCATGCAAGTATGTATGTGTGCCACGTGTGTGCAGCAGCTGTGAGCGTGCCATCCAGGTATGCATGTGTGTTATGTGTGTGCAGCAGTTGTGAGCTTGCCATGCAGGTATGTATGTGTGCCATGTGTGTGCAGCAGCTGTGAGATTGCCATCCAGGTATGCATGTGTGCCATGTGTGTCCAGCAGCTGTGAGCTTGCCATGCAGGTATGTATGTGTGCCACGTGTGTGGAGCAGCTGTGAGCATGCCATGCAGGTATGTATGTGTGCCACGTGTGTGCAGCAGCTGTGAGCATGCCATGCAGGTATGTATGTGTGCCACATGTGTGCAGCAGCTGTGAGTGAGCCATGTAGTATGCATGTGTGCCATGTGTGTGCAGCAGCTGTGAGCTTGCCATCCAGGTATGCATGTGTGCCATGTGTGTGCAGCAGCTGTGAGCTTGCCATCCAGGTATGCATGTGTGCCATGTGTGTGCAGCAGTTGTGAGCTTGCCATGCAGGTATGTATGTGTGCCACGTGTGTGCAGCAGCTGTGAGCTTGCCATCCAGGTATGCATGTGTGCCGTGTGTGTCCAGCAGTTGTGAGCTTGCCATGCAGGTATGTATGTGTGCCACGTGTGTGGAGCAGCTGTGAGCTTGCCATGCAGGTATGTATGTGTGCCACGTGTGTGCAGCAGCTGTGAGCTTGCCATCCAGGTATGCATGTGTGCCATGTGTGTGCAGCAGTTGTGAGCTTGCCATCCAGGTATGTATGTGTGCCACGTGTGTGCAGCAGCTGTGAGCTTGCCATCCAGGTATGCATGTGTGCCGTGTGTGTCCAGCAGTTGTGAGCTTGCCATGCAGGTATGTATGTGTGCCACGTGTGTGGAGCAGCTGTGAGCATGCCATGCAGGTATGTATGTGTGCCACGTGTGTGCAGCAGCTGTGAGCTTGCCATGTGGGTATATATGTGTGCCACGTGTGTGCAGCAGCTGTGAGCATGCCATGTAGTATGCATGTGTGCCATGTGTGTGCAGCAACTGTGAGCTTGCCATCCAGGTATGTATGTGTGCCATATGTGTGCAGCAGCTGTGAGCGTGGAATGCAGGTATGCATGTGTGCCACGTGTGTGCAGCAACTGTGAGCATGCCATGCAGGTATGCATGTGTGCCACATGTGTGCAGCAGCTGTGAGCGTGCCATGCAGGTATGTATGTGTGCTACATGTATGCAGGCAGCTGTGAGCTTGCCATGCAGGTATTGGGAATTAAACTTGGGTCCTCTGGAAGAGCAGCAAGTGCTCTTAACACCCTCTGCCCTGAGCCATCTCTCCAGCCCTCAAATGAAGTTTTATCTTTTTTACCAATTGAAGAATTTGTTTAATGTATCATTACTTTTAGAGTTCATTTTGCCCTTGGCACTGATTTCATGACACAGCTGAATATGTTGCTGCTCTTGGACGGTGGGCTGGTGTAGTTCCAGAGATGTTGGTCTGATCTGAAGGTCTATAACAGGAGCTCGATACACATTTATTAAAAAAAATCTGCTGTAGGAGAAACTTGAGCACTTCTCAGAGCCTGAATTATTTGTCTCTAGAAACTCATTCAAAATGCCCAAAGTGCTCCTGAGATGGAAATTATTCTAGTTTATCTTAGCAAAGTAGACCCTAGACATCACTGATTGTCTTAGAGGGCAAGGGGTCGACCCACAGACAATCCCCAATACAAGAATGAGAATGAAGAGCTGGGAATGCAGTTCAATGGCAGAATGCTTAACTAGCATGCATAACCCCAGAACCACCAAAACAAACAACAAAAAGGATGTCAGTGTGAGGATATATTTCTGTTCTTATAAGACTATTTTACCTTCCCACAAGTCCTCATGCTTCTCTGAGCCTCACTGTGGAGAGAAGATTGAATGTGTGAGGACCCAGGAACCTAAAGTTCCCATGCCTTCCATCAAAGTGGGACCTCAAAGAGGCATCAGGGCCTCAGACAGATAGACTCTGAAGTATATAAAGTCACACGGGCCACAGATATCTTCATCCTATCATGGAACATGAGTACAAAAAAAAATCTCTTCCCTCTCCTAGCCTGGCATTGAAGAAGCAGGAGAGAGAGATATCTGATCCTGAAGGGGCCATAAAAATCACTCACTGTAAAAATGTGTCAGTGGAAACCCAATGAAACAAGGTGGGTATAGTGTAGGGATCCCAGTGTGAGAACTTCCTGCTGCTTCGCCATCATCACACCCCTGCCCTGCATAGGGACCACCTTTGATCCTGCTTGGGTGCTATCCCATGAAGACCTTCCTGCAAGGTTACTCTCAGGCTATCCAGCTCAGAGTCCTGCTCTCAGACCTACCAGTGCACGATTAAGTCCTGCTCTTACCCTTTAGCCCAGGAAACTTTGATCTAGGGAAGCCCTATTTTCTTCCCCAAGGCTCTTCCAAATATTATTGGCATTCCCAAATGGACTTGGAATTTTGAAGCGCAATTATAGAGATTCTTTCTCCACAGCTACTTCCCTTCCCTGAAGTAAGGAGCTCAGATCTTCCCCTCTGCTCCAGTGGGGAAAAGAAAAGTTACTTCACACCCAGCCTGAGAACAAAAGTCCAAACCCCAAAATGACGATGAGAAACACTTTGTACAAAGAATATCTTATCTAGGTTCCACGAGGATGAAATAGACAATAGACCCTAAGTGAGTTCTTCCCCCTTGGGATGCTCCTAACCTGAGGCAAGCCATGAAGTTCTGCCACCAGCCATCACCACCCCCCTCTCAGACTCACTCATCAGTTTCACTGTAAACCATGAATGACCCCCTCCCCCTTTGGCCAAGGGTGAAAAGCTGCTGTTGATTTAAGTAAGGCAGCAAATGTGAGCAGCATCTCTCCTTTGAATTTCCATCTTAACTCCTTCATTCCTGAAACGGGCTTGAGAGGTGTGTAGAAAGAGGGGTGAGAGAGATGGAGCCTGGACTCTTAGATGGTTTATTCTTTTGGATGCTAGAGATGAAACCCAAGACTTACACATAGTACATGTTCTATCACGGAGCTAAACCCCTAGTTCCCAAACCCAGGCTCTTTTATTTCTAAAGTTTTTTTTTTTTAATGTGTGTGTGTGTGTGTGTGTGTGTGTGTGTGTGTGTGTGTATGTATGTGTGTGCATGTGCACATTAATGCAGGTGTCTTCAGCAGTCAGGAAGGGACATCCAATCCCCTGGAGCTGGAGTTAGAAGTGTTTGTTAGTCATCTGATGAGGGTGCTGGCAACCAAATTCAGGACCCCTGGAAGAGCAGTACACAATCTTCAATGCTGAGCCATCTTTGTAGCCTACATGCCCAGACTTTTGGAGGTATACAACTCCATTAACTGGTCCTGTTTTCCCGAGATGTTATTCTCCTTGACCAAGCAGATCTTCCCGCAATGTTAATGGTCAAGGATTCCCTTTGAGGCAACAATGCCACTGATAGGCTCTTTATTTTCCTAAAAGCAAAGTCAAATGGGAAATGTTTTCTGCTTCACTAGTGTCTTGAACACATTATCTTCACATGCACAGCAGTGCCTTCTCGAGGCTCATAAGGAAATTCATCTCTTCCCCCCCCCAAATTGTCTGATTAACTATGGCCCAGACTGCCTCCATGACCCATAACTCATTAGGAGAACACCCATTGGCAGGGTACCAGGATCCTTCTGCCTGGGGAGCTACTGCATAAGCAGCCTACATCAAGACATCTGACAAGAACTGCGGTGGAGAGTGCCCTGCTGTGCTGGTTGGCAGCGCTTGAGTGGCTGCTGGGATCGCTCATCCATTGCCATATAGAAAGTCTATTCTAAATTCTGAAGCTGAAAAAGATGCTTCAAAAGAACATTCCATGTGCTTGCCTGTAGAACTTTTTTCTGGAATAGACGCTCACCCATCTACAGCCTTTATCAGAGTTGCATGTGCTCTTTCTTCCTTCTGCTCACTCCCCTCAGGCTACCCAACAACCCTCAAGTATTTTTAGAACTCTTTCCAACTTGGCCTCACTAGAGTCCATTGGCTTTCCTGAAGTCAGTGGTAGATCTCAAGCATCCATGTTTCTCTGCACATAACCACAAATACTGTCCAATACCAAGACTTGATTCTAAAGTGCCTGAAGTTCATGGATGTGTTTCATGAGGAATCAACACACTTCCAGACCCCTGGTAGCAGTGATGTAAAACTTAATGACACACGAGTGCACAGGAACTATCTAATTAAGAAAAATGCCCTGGTGAGTATAGCAGCATGTATGTACACTCCTTCCACTTGGGAAGTTGAGGCAGGATGATTGCAAGTGTAAGGTCCTGTCTTAAAACAAAATAAGAGGGCTGGAGAGATAGCCTAGCGGTTAAGAGCACCGACGCTCTTGCAGAGGACCCAGGTTCGATCCCCAGCACCCACATGGCGGCTAAGAACCGTCTGTAACTCCAATTCCAGGAGAACTCCAGTTCCAGGGGAATCCGAGACCCTCTTCTGACCTCCGCGGCATTGCACGACAGGGGTGCACAGACCTGCATGCAGACAATACATTCATACACATACAAAAATAAATAATAAAAAAAAAATTTAAAAAAAAAAAAAACAAAAAACAAAATAAGAGTATTCTCTCCGAATTTCAGGTAGCTAACACTAAGGGCCCAAAAAAGTCATATATGGCTTAGAAAATATATGCCATATGCAAATTAAATAAATAAATAACCAAAAGAATAGGAGGTAGGCACCACAGTTATGTGGTACATGCCAAAAAACTATTGCAAGTGAAATATCTAATCCATCAGGACCTTTTAAGCTTCCTCCCTTCTTCTCCCCTCTGCCTGTTCTAATCCACTGAAGTGATTGTATGTAACTATAGATAGAATACTGGGTGTGGTGGGCAGCCTCCTCTGTGATTCCTGCCTCCTCTTGTTCATGTCCTTTTATAATCCCTCCCTCTGAGTGGGGGTGGCTTAGTGACTCACTTGTAACAAATATAATTCGGGTAGAATGTCACTGCCGTGATTAAGTTATAAGATTGTGATTTCCATTTGGAGCACCGTCTTTCACACTTAATTTAAATGAAGCCAGTTGCCTTGTGGTGAGCTGTTCAGTGAAAAGATCTGCATGAAAATAACTGAAGTACCACCGGTGGGGAGCAGAGACTGCTGATAATCATGAGGAGGAGTCTGGCAGCAGGACTGAGATCATTCCATTTCCTACTGACATCTTGATTGCAGCTTCTTGAAGAACTAGGGGTCAGTCCTCAGTTAAGCCGCATCCAGATTCCAGACCTATGAAAGTTGTAAAATGATGTTTGTTGTTGGTGGAGTACTTACCTAGAATGCAAAGTTCCTAAGTTTGGGAGTATTTTGTTATATAGCAATAGTAATGAATAAATTGGGAATAAAAATGAAAAGTTAAATGAATACTATACAGTATAACAAAAAATGGAGAAATAAAAGTTGTAACAATTTGGACAACACAATAGTGTATTAGATTATAATATTGAATTTTATTATAAAATAAATATACATCTATTGGTGATATTGTTAGTGATGTTTTATAGTTATTGGAAAAAAAAGAAGAAAATCAAGGGGAGAGGGAGAGAGGGAAAGAAGGAAGGATGAAAATAGAAAGAAGGGAAGGAAGGAAAGAAGGAAAGAAGGAAGGAAAGAAGGAAGGAAGGCAAGCAAAATAGACAAACACATTTTTCTTATAGAAAATTTCCAACAATATGTGAGTAGTCTCTGTACACGCACTCTTGCCAAGAAGGTGTAGCTTAATCTCTTATTCTCTTGAGTATGGGCTGGGTTTAAAACTTGCTTTCAAAGACTAGGATACAAAAAGGAAGATAGTAACTTTACAGTGAAGAGACCAGAGAACTTTGCTCCATCTAAGTGATCAAGATTCACACAACCAGCGTTAAGCATATAGCGAAATATCCTTTAAAATGATGCAACAATAGGGGGTAGGGAAATGGCTCAGCAGTTAAGAGCACACAATGCTCTTGAGGAGGACCTGGGTTTGGTTCCCAATATCCACATGGCAGCTAACAACCATCCATAATTCCAGTTCCAAGGCATCTTATGCCCTCTTCTGGAATCTCTGGGCATTCATGACATGGGTACATTTACATTCAGACAAAACACTCATACACATAAAATAAAAATAAATAATTTTAAGTGATGCAATAATCAAGGCATTTCACTTTTGTGTTATTCCTCTCCAAAAATTCTATTGAGTCAAATTATGAAGAAAATGGCCGACAAACCCACCATACTGAGGAATATGATATAAAGTATCTGACCATAAGTATCATGAAAATAAGACTAGGAAATTGTCACCAAGCAACGGAGACTATGAAGACAGGACAACCACATAGAGTGTGGCATGTTGGATTGAATCCTAGAACAGAAAAGGGAATCCTTAGAGAAAAGCTTGCCTCTCCCCTCCTCCCACCCTGTTCTACACACTGGTAAGCTACCATGTGCCACTTGAGCTCACTGGGAATCTGGCTCTGGTGGTGGGACAACCCCACCAACACACACTTCAGACCCATATATGTTTATATCATGCATCCTCCAAAACTCACTGTCCCAGGGCAGGCTAGCTCCTTAACACTGTGAAAGAGAAAACGGAAGACAGCAAGCAGCTAACACTGTGTCCTTGAGGACAGCAAGAAGGTAAACTATTTCCAAGAGGTTTCTTTTTTTTTTTTGGTGTTTTTGAGATAGGGTCTCCCTATAGCCCCAGCTGGCCTGGAACTCACTCTGTAGACCAAGCTGGCCTTGAACTCAGAGATCCGCCTGCCTCTGCCTCCCAAATGCTAGGATTAAAGGCTATCCCATGATATAAAAATGTCTGCAATGGGAACAAGAAGCTGGAACTCAGCCATGGGAAGCTCATGGGAACTCTGGCTGACTGCCTTAGCCTCCCTATGTGATTTCTGCTGGATGTCATAGGGCCCAATGTGATGATGTCGCTTTGGTCTGCACTCTTTATCAGGCCACTTCAGTGATCTCTGCTGCATGTTGTAAAGTTGTGATTGATGATGTTCTGCTATCTGCTGCTTCTGTCTGCCTTCAACTTACTATGTATTCTTTTGCTTGCTGTAGGCTTAATAAACTCACTCATTTGTACCTGAACAGCATCTCTTCAAGAATGCTTGTCATCATATTTAAGATCTCTAGGACAATTTATAACACTCTCATTCTGAGATTTTTAACCTTTTTACATCAAAATGACTCATTCATATAGTCTGAGGAACCAGGGTGTGGATGTGTCTGTTTAGAGTAACTGTTGAATTCACTGCAGATATTAATATGAGGGGAGATGAATGAGGCAATATGGGAACTTGTTCTAATGTCATTTGTATCTTTCTATCAATCTAAAATTATCCCAAAATAACTTTTATTACAGCTACATATTTATGCAAAGTTGGAGTCAGAGGGCAGCTTAGTAGGTAGTGTGACTGCCTAGCATGCAAAAGGCCCTTAGCTTGATCCTCAGAATTTTATAAAACCAGAAGTAGGCTGGGCATAGTAGCACACAACTTTAAGGCACAGTTTTGATCCCAGCACTGGGGAGACAGAGACAGTCAGATCTCTATGAGTCTGAGATGAGCCAGGTCTACATGGAGAATCCCAAGCCAGATCTACATGGAGAGTCCCAAACCAGGTCTACATGGAGAGTCCCAAGCCAGATCTACATGGAGAGTCCCAAGCCAGATCTACATGGAGAGTCCCAACCCAGGTCTGCATGGAGAGTCCCAAGCCAGATCTACATAGAGAGTTCCAAGCCAGATCTACATGGAGAGTTCCAAGCCAGATCTACATAGAGAGTTCTAAGCCAGATCTACATGGAGAGTCCCAACCCAGATCTACATAGGGAGTCCCAAGCCAGATCTACATAGAGAGTTCTAAGCCAGATCTACATGGAGAGTTCCAAGCCAGATCTACATGGAGAGTCCCAAGCCAGATCTACATAGAGAGTCCCAAGCCAGATCTACATAGAGAGTCCCAAGCCAGATCTACATAGAGAGTCCCAAGCCAGACTTACATGGAGAGTCCCAAGCCAGATCTACATGGAGAGTTCCAAGCCAGATCTACATGGAGAGTTCCAAGCCAGATCTACATAGAGAGTCCCAAGCCAGACCTACATAGAGAGTCCCAAGCCAGATCTACATAGAGCATCCCAAGCCAGATCTACATAGAGTTCCAAGCCAGATCTACATGGAGAGTTCCAAGCTAGATCTACATGGAGAGTCCTAAACCAGATCCACATGGAGAGTTCCAAGCCAGATCTACATAGAGAGCCCCAAGCCAGATCTACATGGAGAGTCCCAAGCCAGATGTACATAGAGAGTTCCAAGCCAGATCTACATGGAGAGTCTCAAGCCAGATCTACATAGAGAGTCCCAAGCCAGATCCACATGGAGAGTTCTAAGCCATATCTACACGGAGAGTTCCAAGCCAGATCTACATAGAGAGCCCCAAGCCAGATCTACATGGAGAGTCCCAAGCTAGATCTACATAGAGTTCCAAGCCAGATCTGCATGGAGAGTCCCTAGCCAGATCTACATAGAGAGTCCCAAGCCAGATCTGCATGGAGAGTCCCAAGCCAGATCTACATAGAGAGTCCTAAGCCAGATCTACATAGAGAGTCCCAAGCCAGATCTACATGGAGAGTCCCAAGCCAGCCAGGGCTACATAGTAAGACCCTGACTCAAAAATAAACAAGCAAAAAAACCTGAGTGACCGTTGAGGACCAGATCCTCAACTGACCTTGAGAAAACAAAAACCTTTGTTAATCTGGGCTAACTGTGTGGCCTTAAACATCCAAAAGGAAAGCATAAACAGAAATAAATAAATAGTAAGGCCTAAGAAATTGTACTTCAGGTATAAAACTTGAGATCTTAGTAAAAAGACAGAAAAAAAAAAATAAAAAAGAACACGGTTGTTTTGCCTCTCTTACTGGCAAGTGCAGCTACCCTGTGGCTGCCACTGCTTTTGCCATCCTTCTAAGACTTGAGACACAGCCTTTCAACCTTCCAATATGGACTGAAGACTTCTCTCCAAGAATCCTTCAAACCCTCAGTGCCAGATGGGGACTAATGAGACATCCAACTTGTGGACTGAGCTATTATAACTGGGGTTTGAGCCTCTTCACAGTATTGACTGCTATTGTTGGACTACTCAGGCTGTATCATGGAGACCAGTACAGCAGGATCAAGACAGGACTCGGTGCTTACTGGACCTCATTTGGTGACCATGGGAAGGGAAAACCCCAGTGTGGAAC
Organism: Rhizomys pruinosus; assembly: GCA_009823505.1. NCBI lineage: Eukaryota > Metazoa > Chordata > Mammalia > Rodentia > Spalacidae > Rhizomys > Rhizomys pruinosus. The sequence goes on along the minus strand of VZQC01011344.1, from coordinate 1,512,687 downwards.
ACAAGGGCAGAACTGATGGTGGTTTGGGCTTGCCAAGGAGGAGACTTCAAACATGACATCTTTCAGCCTAATAAAGAAAAAAAAATATCATAAGCTGAAGATGCTAAAACCTATGATATATGTGGCATGCATATGTGCATATTTTGGAGTGATGCATATTGGAAAGAATAACAATAACAATAACAACAAAGAGACTGGGTCAAAGAACATACTGAAACGTGAACTTCTTCTTGAAACAGTAATCTGCATCGAGAATTTTGAGGGAAACTGAGAAAAAGATGAAAAACATATTTGGCAGAATGCATGAGGTCTGGTGGGGTTGGGGTCAGGGAGGGGGGCACGGGTCTAGATTTGAAATTCTGTATGAAATGTTCAAAGCTTCAATAAAAAAATTGGCTTTCAAAAATTAAAATAAGCAAGCAAGCAAGCAAACAAACAACAAACAAACCAGGAATGGTAGCACTCACCTGTAAACAAACCAGGAATGGGAGCACTCACCTGTAAACAAACCAGGAATGGGAGCACTCACCTGTAAACAAACCAGGAATGGGAGCACTCACCTGTAAACAAACCAGGAATGGGAGCACTCACCTGTAAACAAACCAGGAATGGGAGCACTCACCTGTAAACAAACCAGGAATGGGAGCACTCACCTGTAAACAAACCAGGAATGGGAGCACTCACCTGTAAACAAACCAGGAATGGGAGCACTCACCTGTAAACAAACCAGGAATGGGAGCACTCACCTGTAAACAAACCAGGAATGGGAGCACTCACCTGTAAACAAACCAGGAATGGGAGCACTCACCTGTAAACAAACCAGGAATGGGAGCACTCACCTGTAAACAAACCAGGAATGGGAGCACTCACCTGTAAACAAACCAGGAATGGGAGCACTCACCTGTAAACAAACCAGGAATGGGAGCACTCACCTGTAAACAAACCAGGAATGGGAGCACTCACCTGTAAACAAACCAGGAATGGGAGCACTCACCTGTAAACAAACCAGGAATGGGAGCACTCACCTGTAAACAAACCAGGAATGGGAGCACTCACCTGTAAACAAACCAGGAATGGGAGCACTCACCTGTAAACAAACCAGGAATGGGAGCACTCACCTGTAAACAAACCAGGAATGGGAGCACTCACCTGTAAACAAACCAGGAATGGGAGCACTCACCTGTAAACAAACCAGGAATGGGAGCACTCACCTGTAAACCCAACATTTGAGAGGATCAGGGGTTCAAGGCCAGCTTCAGCTACACAGTGAGTTCAAGGCCAGCCTGGTTTACAGGAAACACTGTCTTAAAAAGAAAAAAAAAAAAATAGGAAAGAGAAGCAGCCATAGCCAGAAGCCCCTTTGCAGGCAACAAAAGTGCTGGCAGTTGTTATCTATAAACTTGTAAAGAACAACATTCATGTTAGTAACAAGACTCTAGAAAATATTCAAATTACATTTTGCTTTGAAAGCATATGTAACCCTCGGGCTTAGATGACTTTCCTTAAGGGCTTAGGACTTTCCTCAGGCCCATGGCATCACTAAGAGATGGTGCAAGCTTTAAGAGCCAGAGACTCTTTGAAGGTCTTCATGCCTTGGGTGCGGTGAATGTTAACAGAACATTAGAACTACTGACTCCCCCTCTTCTTTCACACCACAGCTTCTGCTGAGATATATCGCCTGCACTGCAGGCTCTCAAACCACAGGACTAACCAATTATGAGTGCTCCAAAACTGGGAGCCAAAAGCCGCTCTTCATAAGCTGGTTACCTGAGGTAGCTGTTGCAGTGATGAGAAGCTAACACAAAAACTGAAGATGGAAAACCATCCGCCTTTTAAACGTCTTCATCCAGAACTGAAACTGCTTTAATGTTTGATTATTTTTCCTTCTCTTTAAAATTACAGCTTTTAAAAGGGTTGGCCAATCAATGCAAAAAGTATTTGCAGATTCAACAACTCTTTATCTTTGAATGCTTGTCACATCATAGTAAAATTCCAAACATTACACAATTTTCTCTAATTTATTTAGTGCTTTGAACAAATGTAAGTTGAATATTCCAGAGGCTGCTGCTTCCTCTGTGCTTATCAACAAAGGCTTTCTTACATCCCAAACGTGTAACTTAAAACTTTCATCTTGTTAAGTGCAGTTGTTAGACCTGAACTTTATTTTTTATTTTCTTTTGGCCACTTTTCAAAAGTACATTTCTGTCTAATGTATACTGATTTGAATTCTTTTCATTTTCTTGGGTTCTTTTCTTAATACTGCAAAATAAGATCTAGAGTCTCAAAAGGTCCATATTGCCGTGCGTGGTGGCAGATACCTTTAATCCCAGCACTCAGGAGGCAGAGCCAGGCAGATCTCTGTGAGTTCAAGGCCAGCCTGGTCTACAAAGTGGGCTCCAGGACAGCTGGTACTAAAGGGAGACCCTGTCTCAAAAAGACCAAAAAAATGAAAAGGTCCATAGTGATAAGATGGTTTCTTGTTTTCACTTGTGGGGCTTGACTTTTGCACCTTTTCGACACAGGAGGAAGAATCTGCAATGAGATGACATTCAGACACAAACACTCACAAAGGAGTCTGGGAAAATCAGGTACCATAGCCCTGGATCTGAAGGCTCAACTTAGGTCCAACTTCTCTGGCCTTGGCTGAATGGCCACCTTATCTTTCAGGAATCACTTGACAGAATGAAGCTGTAGATTACAAGAAAATGGAGGAAACTGGTTCGCAAATCTAGGACTCCCTGAGCTTCTGAATATACCCCACCTCTTCATGACCAGCAAATTCCAAATAAGAAATTACTTTAGGTATTTAAAGTGGCAGATTTACCAAATGAATGAAAGGGTTATGAAATTGTAAGGCTAAAATGTTAAAAAAAGAGGCTGGAAGTGTAGGTCAGCAGTAAAGCACATGTTTAGCATGCACAAGGCCCTGAGTTCAACCCCAGCATACACACACACACACAGACACACACACACAGACACACACACACACACACACACACACACACTTTTCTCTGTAGGCAGCTTGGTCTCACCCAGGCTGCTTCCCCTGTCAGTCTGTATCTCCTCCTCCTTCCTCACTTGAACCTTTTGCACACCCCTTTCCTTGTGCTTATAATTTGATCTTGAGATGTTCCCAAGTGTTCAGTTCTACTTGTTAAGTATTACATTTGGAAAGATGATCCTATTCGAAAAAGGAAATTCTTGCAGGCAACCCACTTTGTATTCCACTCTCTTTATAGCCTCATGATTTTTCTTAATGCCTAGTAATCTGTGTAACTTTTCTCATTGAATTTCCCAAGATAAAGATGCCCATATGACCACTGGCACCCACAGACAACCTGAGGACTATTCTAGAGAGACAGACATAACACACTATTAAGCGAAGTATCAGAAGATGATATCGACAGAGGCACAATGAGGGACATTTGAGTCTTGCAATAAAAAAACAGGCTCTCTGCGCCTTATCTCTGTCCCCCGTTTCTTAAGGCTGGCTCCAGACTATGCAGTCTCACACACCAGACTACAAGATTCCTCAGCTTACGTGACTGCAATTTGCCATATCCCTCTCCTTAGAATACCATAGGATTACCTCCCTGGAACTTTCTTCTGTTCTTGACAGCTGTCTTTGTACCCTGTAGATGTATTCATTTACCACCTCCAGCTTCCCGGTTGGTCACTGTTTCCTCATTCCCTGTAAGTAAGCACTTACTATGTACTACAAGTTAGTTATCTAATTTTAAAAATAACAGCTGGCGTTTCAAATCATAGCTATGGTGCAAGATGAAAACACGGACCTCATTTTTGTTGTAGGTATGAATGTGAGAAAATACTTGTAATATGGGCCAAGAACAAGTTTTATTACAACAAAGAGCTCTTCATAATAACTTTGAAGTCTTGAAAAGTTGATCTAAGAATAGGACTTTAGAGATTAATTACATCGTGACACGTGGAACTGAGATCAATCAGCAAAACTAGAAAAAAAATATAGAAAGAGAGTGATATTTTCAGTCAGAAGATTAAGGCTCAAATCCTGTCTCTGCTGCGTTCTAACTTTATGACCTTCATTTCTTAGCTTTTGAAGTGTGTGCATGTATCTTTCATAATGGATCAATTACGTTCCGGAGTTTTCCCAAGTCTCCCTATGCCCACTCCCTTTGACTTTCCAGCTCTTCCTGTGAGGAACAGAGATTACTGCCTACAATCTCAGCACTCAAAGGACTATGGCAAGAGGCTAATGAGATAAAGGACCGAGGAAACGGCTCAGTGGCTAAAGCACTTGCCCTGTAAGATGATGACCTGAGTTCAGATCACTAGAGCCCTTGTAACGCCAGGCACCATAACATTTGTCTGTAATCCTGACACTCCTATGCTGAGATGGGGGCAGAGACAGGAGAGCCATTGGGACTTCATAAGACAGCCAGCTGGTGCATAGAGCACATAGCACAAGCGCTATCTCCATGAGGTAGAAGGCAAGGACTGAAAATACCTGAGACTGTGCTCTGCTCTGCACATGCATGCCATGCCACGCCCCCCAAACATACATGCAGATCAGGAGACTGAGATGAGCTTCAGGCTATGGAGCAAGTCTGAGCTAGCTTAGACTACATAGCAAGACTCTGCCTCAAAAAGCTAAACCAAATCATATATATTATAAAATGTATATTACATATATGGAGAGAGAAAAACCCTGAACAAGCAGAATACGTCAGAAGTAGCAATGCTGCAGGGCCACGCATGGGCCTTGGGAGCACATACCTGCCTCCATCACTCACTCTCATGTCCTTCCAATGTCCACATGAATAAGCCAGGCTGGCCTGAAAGAGACCCAGTGTCCAGTTATTCCTGTGTGCACCATGGAGGAGATCAGTGAAGTCTAGACCATTGGGGGAGGCCACCCTAGAACATTCAACCCTGAGAAATCTGACAACATACTACAAATCTATAAGGAAGCCCATTTAAGAGCAGATGGTCCTGTTTCAGACCAAGAATCACTCAACCAAGACAGACTTGTGAATTAAACAAATTCTTATTGTTTCAAGTCACTAAGTTTGGGGCCAGATAACTACCCAACAATACCTAACAAATATATCTATTACGTAGGTTGTTGTGGGGTTACATTTAAAAAATAAATAATAGACTCCAAGAGCTGGTTCTTTGACAGGATAAACAAATAGATAGATAGACCTTTAGCCCAGATGACCAAAAGAAAGAAAGAGCAACTCCAAATCAACAAAATTAGAGATGAAAAGGGAACCATCACAACAGATAATGAAAAGATCCAGACAATCATGCAGAATACTTTAAAAACCTATACTCTACTAAATTTGAAAACCTAAGAGGAATGAATGAATATCTGAAACCATGGAAATCACCAAAGTTTAATCAAGAAGAGATTGACAGCTTGAGCATACCCATGATATATTAGGAAATTGAAACTGTAATGAAAAATAAATAAAAATCTTATATACTGATAGTAAGAAAAATTTAAATATTAAAAAATCATTTTATAACTTTTATTTTTTGAGAACTTTATTTATGTCATTTGCGCTCCTTCTCCCCTTCAACTCTTTCCAGGCCCCCACTCCCTCTCAATTTCATGATCTCTTTATTATTTTAAAAATATTTTGTGCTGGGTATGGTGGTGCATGACTTTAATCCAAGGACTCAGGAGGCAGATCTCTGTGAGTTCAAGTCCAGCCTGGTCTGCATAGAGAATTCCAGGACAGCTGGAGCTGCAGGCAGACCCTGTCTCAAAAAGACCAAAAATTTTGTTCATTTAAAATAATTTATGTCTACGAGTGTATTGCCTATATGCATGTAAGTGTGCCTGAGTCCTGCAATGGTGTGGAGGTCAGAAGAAGGCATCAGGTTCCCTTAGAACTGGAGTGATGGATGGTTGTTAGCAGCCCTGTGAGATCTGGGAATAGAACCTGGGTCTTCTGCAAGAGCAGTCAGTGCTCTTAACTGCTGAGCCACCTCTGCAGCCCCTTATTATTATTGTTATATATGTATATATAAAATCTATAGAATTCATTTAGTGGTGCTTTTGTGTACATATACTTAGGGCTGACCACTTGGGATTGGGTAGCCAATCAGGGAGCTCATTCTTAGAAAAAACTAATTCTCTCTCTCTCTCTCTCTCTCTCTCTCTCTCTCTCTCTCTTTCAGCATTCACTGATTGCCTGCAGCTCTGCATCTTGAGGTAGGGCCTTGTAAAATCTCCTCCAATTCACATTGGCATGTCCACTGGTGTTGTCATTATACTGATTTTGTTTAGGCAGTGTTGTTGAGATTTCATGGGTGCGGTTTCCCAGACAGCAGCAGTACCCTGGTCCTCTGGCTCTTACAGTCTTTCTGCTTCTTCTTCCATCATGTTCCCTGAAGCGTAGGTGTAGGGATTGGATTTTAGGGATTGAATCTACTGGGGCTGGGCACCCCATGGTCACTTATTCTCTTCATTTTGACCAGTTGTGGAACTTTGTAATAGTCTCTATCTGTTGCAAAAGAAGATTCTTTGATGAGTGTTCAGAGCTATACTTACCTGTAGACATAAAGCTAAGTATCTAGAATATGGTAAGAAACTATATTGGTTTAGGGAATGGCACTAGCAGGTTGTTCTCAAGGGTCTATGACCTTTCCAGCTATATTCGGCTAAGTTTACAGTACCAGTCATGAATAAATAAGATCAAGAAAACAGCTGACAACAAATGCTGATGAAGATGCAGGGAAAGGGGAACTTTATTCACTGCTGGGCAGATTGCAAACTGGTGTAGCGACTATGGAATTCTCTAAGATATTTAAGAAAGTTAACTGTCTCCCTTTGAAAACAATAATGAAAAATATAAAAGTTTAAAAAAAATCTCACTTTGTTTTATTGAGTCATAAAGAATACTGAAATTGTTATTTTTCAGGAAAATCAATATGCCATGCAAAATAAGCCAGGTTCAGAAAGACGAAGATCCCATGTTGCCTCTCATATGTAAAAATCTGGATTTTAACAAATAAACAAGACATCAAAGTAGGAGTACAGTTTGAGAAAAGGAAGTGGATCAAATGGCTTAGGGAACCGTTATGGAAGAAGGGGTAGAAGGATTGTAAGGGCCAGGGTTGGTTCATGGACATAGAGAAACAAAGGCTTTCAGGCCACTGGAAGCTTGCACATGTGACCTTGCGGCAATGGTGAGTGGGTAGGATCTAACATGTATGATGGAATGTATGAGGTCTGGCAAGGCATGTAGGGAGGATGGATGGGGAAAGGGGTCTAATTTTGATTAAAAAACTGTTGCAAAAAAATGTACAAAAGCTCAATAAAAATTGAGAAAAAAATCTTCAAGTTATCAAAGAGATGGTTGGTATGTTCAATGAAGAAATGTGTTTATTAAATATGAGAAAGTACAGAATAAATATTATAGAAATAAATATGCCAAGCAAAATAAATAACAAGTTATAGAAACTTAATTCTGAAAGCAAGTTGTTATTCAGTTCTCATCACTTTTTTTCTCATCACATTTTAAAAATATTTTAATTCTATGTGCATAAGTGTATTGCTTGCATGTGTGTAAGTGCACCTTTGTCATACAATGAGCACAGAGACCAGAAGAGAGCATCAGATCCCCTGGAACTGGAGCTGCAGATGGTTGTTAGTCTCCAGGTGGGTGCTAGGATTTGAACCCGGGTCCTCTGCAAACAGTATCTAGTGCTCTTAATAGCTTAGTCATTTCTCTAGACCCTCACTACTATTTTTAGAAGTCCTGAAATATAGGACCTCTTTAATTCCACAATTCTTAGGGTCCATATTTTGTTTTTCCAACATTGAACAATTTAAAGAGAAAAATATGTCAAGCTTTCCACGTTACTACTGTGTTTATTTGCATAATGCTGTATGGTTTAAGGCGTGTTTACGTATGACTCACTCCATATTCTTTACTTCTTGCTGCCTTTTGCTTTTTCAAGATTAAGCAGACCAAGAATGATTGAGTTTCTCCACTTCTTGTTCACTCTTCTACTTCGTCTCATCTAAAAGACACCATACAGGGCTGGAGAGATGGCCTAGCGGTTAAGAGCGCCGACCGCTCTTGCAGAGGACCCGGGTTCGATCCCCAGCAACCACATGGCGGCTGAGAACCGTCTGAAGCTCCAAATCCAGGAGAACAGTTCCAGGGGAATCCGACACCCCCTCTGAACTCCGCGGCGTTGCACGACACGGGTGCACAGACTTGCATGCAGACAGTACATTCATACACATACAGAAATAAATAAAAAAAAATTATAAAAAAAAAGACACCATACAGTGTGCTGTGATATTACCACCTTGAAAGAGAAAGTTAATTTTCATCTTTGCTTTTTAGCTGAACCTATAACTATAAAAAACAGCCACAATTGCTAGTTGGGTATATTTTGGAAGACTTTTACGACATATAATCTTATTTGAATAGTGAAAAATTTATAATGAACATAGTTGAGAAGTTTCAGTTACATTTGTTTTTAGATCACATAAGTCATCAAAATTTGAAATATAACAATGATCTCACTAATAATGCTAAAAATTCTTCTAATCATATTAAAAAATTAAAAATTGTAACCATTATTTCTTTGTAGCCTGGCATGGCTAGCAGTCTTCATAAAATAAAATAGAAAATTTGAGGGAAAAAAATTGAGAAAGTTCAGAAATAAACTGTGTAACTATAACATTCGGCTATGCTTCTAATAACCTCTGAGCTGTAATTTTCAAACAGAATGAAATCACTCTGTCAGAGATAAAATCAATACCTTGAAAGTGCATACTAATGTTCTGTGAAATTAGAAATTGACCTTTTTTTCCTTTATAGAATAAATACAAGTGGGTCTAGATATTTGGAGTACACAGAGTCTTTGAAATACAAAGCTCATAACTATTTTTGCTGATGAATAAATTTTAACTAGTATGTGTTTTCTTCATTATTCACAATATAGTAAAAATATAGATTGGAACCTTTAAAATATAGTTACTAAACAAGAGAGTTTTATTATTTGCAAATTGCAAATAGAACAGAAGTAACTTTTCAGCTGAGTGTTGTGGTGCATGTCTGTAATCCCAGTATTTAAGAGTCTGAGGCAGGATTGTGAGTTCAAGACCAGCTGGGCTGCACAGCAAGACTCTGTCTCAAACAACAATGACAATGACAATGACAACAACCACCAACACCAAAAATAACCAAATAAAAAGAAATTAAATATTCTAAGACCTAGATGATAGAATCCCCCGACTGCGGAAAACCAGAAGTCCTCTGAGACTGCTGCTGGCCTTAGCGATCAGCCAGACCTGGAACTAAGCAGGGACTGTTGAGACAGCCTGTTTCCCAGGAGAGCCAGGACAGAGGGGACCATAAGTGTCTCAGGAATACCCTGATCCACATATAGCCCACACAGATGTATCCTCTCTGATCTCTGACTATTCTCCTCCCTCCTTGTACAGCATGCGTCCCATGGGAAGGTTGTTGCCACTTGCTCTGCTAATAAACTGTCTCATTTGTTGAGGTCAGATGTGGTCTCTTTCTTTCCTGTTATTCTTGTACTCTGCACTCTGAAATCTAACATTTGGTGCTGAATCCCCGGGAGGGTTTTTGGAGCCCCTGATGGTGGCTGCGGACCCGTCTCCTGGAAACTCCGTGACTTTCTTACTGTTCTTGTCTATTCTTGAGACCTGTTCCTTTGGGAGTATGGATGCCTCCCTAGCCAACGTTTTAGGTTTACAGGGCACCCATCATAACCGGAGAGCCCTAAGGTCTTTGCGGCTTACTGCCCACGTGGGAGGTACAAGACTCGTCTAAAGGCTTTGTTGGTATTCTGTGTGAACTCAGCTCAGGGTCTTTCGTGCTCCTCTCTCTCTCCACCGCTTCTTGCTCTCCCTTCTCAGACCCTCTGACTTCCAGACTTGAAGCTGTTCACCATTTGTCTCTCCCTCACACCCACCACTCTCCAAATGATTACCTTGGACAAGGTAATCATTTATTCATTGAGCCTGATTCAGAGGTGCCTGATCAGTTCTCGGAAAACTCTGGGTCCTAAGACTTGGTGGCTTGGAGGCTCTGGGAGCTTCCCAAATGGCCCTCTTCTTTCGACCTTACTGGAGTCTGTGAGGCAGGGGATGCCCATTCAGGAATGTTTTGGGTCAATCTGAGCCCCGAGGGATGACTGGGGGGCTGAATTTTATCTTCCTCTGTTCTCAAACCCTTTGGGATCCACATTGTCTGTCCCAAAAGGCAGTCCTCTAACCTGTCTTCAGGCTAACCTAAAAGAATTCCATTTGGGAGATCTTAGACTGGCCATCCTTACCTGGCTTTCAATCCAAATCTGGCCACAGTACCCATTTGACAATGGCCACCTTGACCTAAATTAAAAAAGTTTCAATTTCAATATCCTAACAGACTTAGACAACTTCAAATGGAGTGCTGAACAGTTCTATTCAAAGTTTCTTCTTTTTTTTTTCTTTTGGTCTTTTTGGGACAGGGTCTCCCTTTTCTAGAGATGGGACAGCCTTGGAGTTTTCTCTAAGATCTATGACCTCTCCAGCTATGTGTACTTGGCTATGTTTACAGTACCACACATGAGTTTCTTTCCATTGAGTAGGCTTTTAAGTCCAATTATGTAGCTGTTGATTACCTCCAAGATAAAAATGCCATTACTGCACCAATGCAGTTTACTCTGTCAGTCATTAATGTGGTTATTAGGCCTGGCATCTGGGGTTGGAGCATCAACTGATGTTCTCCCTTAGCAGTTTGTGTGGTGCTCTCCAAAGCTATAAGAGCCAGCCTTCAGGGAGGAGGCTTCCAGGTCAGTTCCAGCTCCATTGCTCCAAATCCTGTGTCAGAAGTATGTTCTGTCTTCAGCAATAGGGTTTTACCTTCAAGTTCTGGGAGGCAATCAAGCCTGTGCAATTTGGGGAGTCTTTTAGTCTACCTTGACCAAGAGCTCAAAGTAAGATTTCTCCTGTCTGGCACTGTTTCTTGTTATGTAGCCTTCAGCTATACATATGGATTCATGTAGAAATATCCTATGCATAATTTGTGAGAAGGTTTTTGGGCTAATACGATTCCCTCTGGCTTTTTATACTAGTGAGGCATGATTAGCTCTCCCCTTTCTCTACATGTGTAACCCTCCCTCTATGCCCTTCCCATTTAAAGCATTACTAATTTCTCAATTTCTCCCTTGATAATTCCTATCGGTAAGAACCCCGGTCCTTTTGACTCAGGAGAGCTTTCCTGCTTGGTGATATTCTGATGGTGTTTCATGTCATTGTTGAGAGAATCAGTGCATCCCTCTGTGACTGCAGTGGGAGGGGGACAGTGGGAGGGGTCACAGGGCTCATTCTCTGCCTTTTAAAAATATTTTATTTAGCCAGGCATGGTGGTGAATGCCTTTAATCCCAGCACTTAGGAGGCAGAGGCAGGTGTATCTCTGTGAGTTCAAGGCCAACCTGGTCCACATAGCAAGCTCCAGGCCAGCTGGGACTAATGGGAGACCCTATCTCAAAAAGACCAAAACATATTTTATTTATTATTTTATGTGTGTAAGTACACTGCCTTCATGTATGTAAGTATGTCACGCGCAGCAGTCTCACCAGCAAGAACTTCACGCGGACAACAGGATTCTTCTGCAGCAGTATTTATTGTGCACACAACTCTTTTAGGAGAAGGACCCCGAAATGGGGCAGAAGCACTGCTTATATAGCAGTCTAGAGGGCTCGTGTATGCTCTGGATTGGTGCAGTGCCCTGATGCCTCATTAGCATGCCCAAGGCGCGGGCTCAGAGAGTAGTAGTCATGCGCAGTTTGTCCAATGCAAAGGCAATGGCGGGAAGCGGCTTGTTGTTGTTCTAGCGACTCAGGAAGTCGGCGCCATCTTAGGGCGTGGTACAGCACACATTGTTTGTGTGGTAGGCTGCCAACAGTTCCCCCTTTCTGTTTTAATAGAGCAAGGTCTCTGGGCCGCAGCTGCGACATGACCTGTCAGAGACTCTATTAAAATTGGCTGGGAGAATGCCTGTCTTAGGTTGCCTCTGCAGAGGTATTCCTTACCCGTCATGGGGTGGACAGACAGCTTTTGGTCTGTTCCCTGTCTTAGGTTGGTAATACTTGCAGCAGGTCTTACCCGTCATTGACTACTTCTCCAGCATACTAAGCCAAATGTTTGGGGAGGAGCCTGCTTCCAAAGCCGCAAGGGCCTGTGCAATGACTACTTTATCGCGCTGATGCTGGGCACGGAGCCTACACATAATCCAGAGCATAATTATAATCCCTCCACATAGAAATAGGCCAAACCCTGCCACCCCTGCCCATTCTTTGAAGTGTGAGACGGCAGCAGTAATCCAGGAGGCCAGTCCTTCAGCAAGGGAGGCGTCCACTCTAGTCGAGTTCACGGTGACAATAGCCATACGAAGTTGGTTCATCAAGCTGTCAAATTCTCCAGTCCAATTACCTAAAAGATATCTAGACAATTGGTTAGACAAATTTGCTGCCCTTGTGAAGTTTTGATATTGGATGCTGGTCACACATAGGCCAGAATATTTCCACTCACAGCCAAGCTGGGCTAGCTGCCATAGTTCAAATGTAGTAGAAGTATTCCAAAAGGTAAAAGGCCATTAATTGTCCAGCGTACTCCCCGTGACTGGCATCCTGTCCAAGGGGGCAAAGCTGTTTCCCTCCGGCCAGTACAGAAGGGTGACCATTTAGGTTGAACTGGACCCTTTGGCTGAGAGATAGGCCATCATCATTGGCCCTCCCAGGCGTATCAGGGGCATCAAACCATGCAGCAGTTTGATTATACATTTGAACACATTCTGAGCTGTCATTTATATTACTTACCTTATGGAAGCACAAGCTGCCACTTAATATGAAGCTTTTATTTTTATTAATGTTAGCTAGTTCTATATCTAAAGGCAAATAGGGTACATCTAAAGATGAATTAGTACTAAAGAGGCGGGGAAAGAGTTTAGCATCATGACGAACTGGCATTGGCCTTGGGAACACCGACAGTATCCCCCAGCTGTCCTGGGACTCCCAGAGATTTGCCTGCCTCTGCCTCCCAAGTGCTGGGATTAAAGGCAAGCGCCACCATGCCCGGCTACAATTATCCCCTTGTAAGGGCTGTAACAAACAGCCTTTTAAAGGCAAACATCAGCAACACTTTTTCCCTTCTCTATATAATACAGATTACATAAAGGCAGACAAATCCACATTTATGGAAAGCATTAAGCATTTGCTGCATGGAAGATTTTTTAGTTCTAATACTAGTAGTACAGAGTCACAGAGCATATTTTTAACACTTAACTTGCAGGTTCATTGAATATGGTTATGTTTTCAACTCCTGGAATAAATGGGTAGCTGTTTTTAAATCTCTACTGACAAATTAATTGAAATAGCTCTGGTTAAGCATTGATATTTAGAAAAAAAGTAAAAATCAAATGGTTTATTGTTGGTTTTTGCCATTTGGTAGCATTTACACACAGGCTTCGATCTTCAGAATACCCTGGATTCAGTAGAAAAACCTTTTAAATGAAGTTTTGTACAATAGAAACTTCTCAGCAGTCAAAATTTAAGACTGTAAAAAAATACATGCAAAACATACTTTTCTGAAAACACTTAACTTTGAACAAAGCACCAAACTACACAAACGCAGATTGGGAACATTTGCCTCATGGCATGTCGCGCCTCCGGGGAACAAAAGGAGGTGGAGCATTTCCCAGATGCATAAGGCGGAGGAGCCGAAGGCAGGGGAGCGGGAAAGCTATGGGACCTGTTTACTTTCAGTTTTAACCTTTTCTTTCGCCGGGCGGGGCGAAAGTGTTCATTTTTGTACCGGGCTGCTTCCTCCTCTAATTCCTCCTCCTCAGATAGCGGTAATTTTTCATTAGAATCTGAATCATTTAATGTCAGGGCTTGTAGGTCTCTAAATGGGTATAAGGTACCTTTATTAATAATCTCGCTAGCATCCTCTTTTTTCTTTGAATGCGCATCTAACCTTTCACTCCGTTCTGTTTCTGACATGCTTTCCTGAAGGTCCGCAAGGGCTTGTTGTCCTTCCCTAATTTCTTTTTTACAGTTTTGATCGTCCCAGCAAGAGGGAGTAAACAATGGTACAAGGACAATTACAGCAGCCAATAAAATAATTAGGCAAGCTTCCAATCCCTCTAGATCATCAGAGAAAAGCATATCTCTCAGAACTAACTTTAAAATTACAACGTGAGCGCAGTTCTGAATCCACTTCGGAAGTCGAAAGGTCCTCTTGGTGCCAGCGATGGCAAGTTCCCGGTCCCGGGTCTTCGGCACCACTTGTCACGCACTGTAGTCTCACCGGCAAGAACTTCACGCGGACAACAGGATTCTTCTGCAGCAGTATTTATTGTGCACACAGCTCTTTTAGGAGAAGGACCCCGAAATGGGGCAGAAGCACTGCTTATATAGCAGTCTAGAGGGCTCGTGTATGCTCTGGATTGGTGCAGTGCCCTGATGCCTCATTAGCATGCCCAAGGCGCGGGCTCAGAGAGTAGTAGTCATGCGCAGTTTGTCCAATGCAAAGGCAACGGCGGGAAGCGGCTTGTTGTTGTTCTAGCGACTCAGGAAGTCGGCGCCATCCTAGGGCATGGTACAGCACATTGTTTGTGTGGTAAAAAGACCAAAAAAATTTTATTTATTATTTTATGTGTGTAAGTACACTGCCTTCATGTATGTAAGTAGACCTATCTTCATGTGTGTAAGTGCACCTATCTTGCACAATGCCCATGGAGATCCATGGAGTTATAACTATTGTCAGCCACCATGTGAGTGCTGGGAATTGAACCTGGGTTCTCTGCAAGAGAGGCCCGAGCTCTTAATCACTGAACAATGTCTCCAGCCTCCTATCCTGTTTCTCTGGGACTTTACCGTAGGTGTTTTTTCCATTTGCTGAGTTTAATTTGTATCCTTTCATTGTTATAAAACATAATCATGAATATGTCAACATTTCTGAGTCTTGCGAGTTATGTAAATTACTGAGCTCAAGGATGGTTTTGGGAGGCCATAGCACACAAGTGATTATTTATTTATTTATTTATTATTTATTTTTGCAAGTGTTTCTTAACTGACTCTTCATATTTTATGTAAAGCTCTAAGTACATACTAGATTCTCAAAATATGAAGAAAAGAACTACTCATTTCCCAATGGGTTGGTGGGTTTTAAAGTGTTGTTCAACTACCTCTAAAGTCTCAGAGAACCTTAAGTGGAGCCCATGAACGTATCATTGTTCTTCATATTAATACTAAGACTTTGTCCTTTTCGCTTTGTTAACACTGGCACCGATGGGACAGAGCAGTGATGGATGAAACTGCTGTCGCCTTTTCTGTGAGGAAAGTAATCCCACTACTTAATATTTTTTAAAAAAAATTTAGGGAGAGCCTCACCTCATTTTTAATAAATGCCACATGCATATGGTCCTGTAGCAACCAAGCCTGAACTGATTGCCTAGACGAGCCACATCACTGGGTATGACCTGAGCCTCCAGCAGTGTAGACCGAATAGTGTGTCCCAACACTAATTGAACCATCGCTTATGCATGCACCTCTGCCCATTGTTTGTTTTCTTCAAGAACTGAACCGTCCTTGACTGGAGTTCAAGAACAATTTGAATTATACACAAATGCACACTGGTTACCTACACCCAAAGAAATATCCCAGGACACACAGATCATAATCATAATTATTCTGCTTTCATTTTCTTAGTTAGCTTCTGGCCACCACTGCCAATTCATCACATGTTAAATAATTCAATGAGAGCAATATTTCATATATTCTCTGAGCTACTTTCTCCTCCGGCACAGGAGAAGTGAAGGCAAGACTATGAAAAACGTCTGGAAACATGGAGCACACTGGAAATAACTGTCTCTTTAAATGAAAAAAGAACAGGAAAACTGATGATTCCAATCTGAGCCTGAGCCATGCCTCATCCTGGAAGAATTATGGGAAAGAAAGGGACATTTATTTCTGTCGACACTATATATATATATTGGTCTTTTTGAGACAGGGTCTCCCTGTAGCCTCAGCTGTCCTGGAACTCACTCTGTAGACCAGGCTGGCCTTGAACTCACAAAGATCCACCTGCCTCTGCCTCCCAAGTGCTAGATTAAAGGTGTGCGCCACCACGCCTGGCTGTCACTGTATATTAAGTGGACTTTCGAACCCCTATTTGTCTGTATTAAATAAATATGCTCGGTTTCCAAAAAAATTTTTTAGGGAGAGAGAGAGAGAGAGAGAGAGAGAGAGAGAGAGAGAGAGAGAACATATGTGTGCTGCACTGCAAGTGGATGTCAAGGAACAACTTCTGGGAGTCAGTCTACTCTTTTCACCATGAGTTTTGGGGCTTGAACTCAAGTTGTTAGACTTGCATGGCAAGTGATTTTACTGCTGAGCCATCTGGATGGCCCACCCAGTACTTTTTAACACCACGCAGTATTGTAAAAATGCTAGTTTTCCTGGAGGCTGGCCTAATGAAGCAGGAAAACTTATAAATGAGGGATCAATTTTTAACTATTTTACGCGAGGAGTTGGAAATTGTATCTACAGTTCTTGTGTATACGTAAGTGCAGTGGCAGTCCCAAGGACAAGCACCAGCAGGAGGAAGGCGGAAGCACTCTCTTACCCTATGCAAACCCAGTTTTACTTGAAAATATGAGTAAAAGACAACCTATAGTTTCACGGGTGCTAGTATTTGGAAGACATTTTTTTTTTGAAATACATAAAATGAGGCTGTGATTTAAAGGGAACAACTGACAGTATTTACTTCCAATGAGAAATCTCAAACTTTAAGAAAAAGTCAGAATTGGGGAGACTGGGTTTGATTGGGAACCATTGTATGAGTTGTGCAAATGCTCAATAAAAATTATATAAAAGGGGCTGGAGAAATGGCCTAGTGGTTAAGAGTGCCGACTGCTCTTGCAGAGGACCTGGGTTCGATCCCCAGCA
Organism: Rhizomys pruinosus; assembly: GCA_009823505.1. Taxonomy (NCBI): domain Eukaryota; kingdom Metazoa; phylum Chordata; class Mammalia; order Rodentia; family Spalacidae; genus Rhizomys; species Rhizomys pruinosus. The sequence continues at coordinate 1,495,715 of VZQC01011344.1, read as the reverse complement.
CCCACATGGCAGCTGAGAACCATCTTTAACTCCAGTTCCAGGGGAATCCTATACCCTCTTCTGACCTCTGAGGCGTTGCAGGACATGGGTGCACAGAGCTGCATGCAGACAATACATTCATACACAAAAAATAAAATAAAAAAAAATAAAAAAGTCTTTAATAAAATTATATAAAAGAAGAAAAAGTCAGAAGTTTAGACAACTTGCATTGTCCACTGGGAACTTGATGGTTTTCCAATATGGACTTTTCTGATGACATTAGTGATAATATTAACAAGGGTAATTCTTTTTGAAATTGTGTAATGAAAATTTTCAACACTTTGAAGATCTGTATAACTCAGAGAACAAAGACTTGCCAGTGACGGATACATGACATTACAAAATCATGATTGATAAACAGTACATCCCAAGTGCAAGAAAGATCAATAGACTTTCATGCAACAGACAAAAAAAAGTTGATTAATGGAGTATCACATGCTGTATGGCGGTTTACCATTAGGAAATTAACAATTTTCAATTTATAAGGCAGTTTCAGTATGAAGTATCTGAAAAGGACAACTAAAATAGCCTTCCATCTTCCAGCTGCGTCTTGCTGTGAGGGTATTTTTTCTCCATATACTTCAGCCAAAACAACATGTTGCAATTGCTTAAATTCAGAAGCAGATAGAAGAGTCCAGATGTCTCTTATTAAGTCAGACATTAAAGAGGTTGTACAAAATAACACTGTTCTACTAAATCACTTTTTTGTTTTTGAAAAATGTAATTATTTTCTATAAATTATATTATGAAGTTATGTGCTGGGTTCATTATTGTTATTTTTAAAGGACTTAATAAATAATCTTAAAGTGCTTATTTTTTAATTTCTAAGATGGCAAACTTTGATAGCTATACCTTGCATAAACTTATCTTTGAATGGAAAGCATAAAGCGGTTCTGACCAAAAAGTCTGAGAATTGTTGCTATGGGGATTCAAGAAGGAGCTGGACTCTTTGGGGGATGTGGCCAAATGTTATTGTTTGCTGGTGAATTTCTCTGGAATCTTTGGCTTATTTTTTATTTCATACAGGATTTCTTCAGTTCCCTGAGTTGGGGCTACCTGGTGGCATTTTAGGAGAGAGTCAGGAAGGGATTTACAAGTACTTTAGAGCACTAGGTATACTTCAAATTAATCTCTGACTTTTAGTCTGTGCTGTAGCCCTCGCCTCTATTTTACTGAGTGGTTATCCCTCTGAGGTATTTCTGATTTTATTTCTGCTGGAAATAATCTCTGCTCTCCTTTGAAGTTGCAGGTATCACAGTGGCTCAGTTCTGTTGGGACTGCTGTCTCCTCCTCCTCCTCCTCCTCCTCCTCCTCCTCCTCCTCTTCCTCCACCTTCTTCTTCTTCTTCTTCTTCTTCTTCTTCTTCTTCTTCTTCTTCTTCTTCTTCTTCTTCTTCTTCTTCTTCTTCTTCCTTTTCTTTACCGTAGAATCACTATTCTGCCAGTGATCCATCTAATTTTCAAATAAGTTGTACTTAAACTATGGGGATTCTTCTTCATGGATCTTTTAGGCCCCGGCAGGCTCAAAAGATATTCATGTCCTAATTTTTGGAAACCATGCATATTTGTACATGTTGCAAAGACATTGCCAATGAGATTTTAAGTTAAAGATCTTGAAATAGGAGCTCAACCTGGGGACTCAAGGGGAACGTAAGTGTAATCACATTTTAAAAGAAAGCAGAAGGGGATTCATCACAGAAGAAACTGCAACTGTGGAGGAGATTAAATAGAATGATGTAACACAAGCCAAGGAATCCTGAAGCCACCAGAAGCTGAAAGGAGCCAGGGCTGGCTTCTCCCCAGTGCCACAGGGCTACGCTTTGCTTCCTACTCAGCGACAGCGGTTTCAGACTCTTGGCTACCAGAGATAAGAGGAGACTAGGGGCTGGAGAGATGGCCTAGCGGTTAAGAGCGCCGACCGCTCTTACAGAGGACCCGGGTTCGATCCCCAGCACCCACATGGCGGCCGAGAACCGTCTGAAACTCCAATTCCAGGAGAACTCCAGTTCCAGGGGAATCCGACACCCTCTTCTGACCTCCGCAGCATTGCACGACACGGGTGCACAAACTTGCATGCAGACAGTACATTCATACACATACAGAAATAAATAAAATTAAAAAAAAAAAAGAGGAGACTAATCTCTGCTATTTTAAATTATTGTTTGTTATAATTTGCCATAACGACTTCAGGCATAGCCCTGTGAGGAGGATTATTTAAGAGGAGGCTATAGGGGAAGGGGGAAGGGAGAGGTGACAAGTGAATGAGAGGTGAACATGATCAATGAACATCATATGTATTATGAAAACATCACAGTGAAGCTTATTTCGAGTCACTAATATACACTAATAAAAATAATCCTTGTATGTTGAAAAGTATCCTGGGTATAAATGCATGTGGTCTATTTCATCAGGTATAACTTGAATTTGTCAATGAGCTTCGAGTTGTCTTGAAGACAAAGCAAAGAAAGGAGAAGAAAATTAACACCAGAACACGCGGGTGCTTCTGGGTGGTGTGGGTGGCTGATGGGGATCTTAGATTTTAGTTAATCCCTTTCTGGATTCTTAAGCAAAACTCTTCCCAATGGTTGTAGCTTGCCTGAGATTTTTAGAAATGGGGCAGCAGTAGGAATTCTTGATCCAGATCTGAAACTTGGAGCAGTTTGAGATATCACCCATTTGTGGGAGAGATGAGTTATATCTCACATATCACTCTATTGTTTTGGTGTTAGAAGCATACAACTGTAATTGAGATGTATTATTTCTTTCTACACAATTGTGTTAGCAGTTTATGCATTTTATATAAGGGAGGAAGGATCCACACTTTTCCAGCTCTCTCCATGTTTGTGTCAATGAAGCTTTCCATCTCTGTTGTCTACATATGAACCGTAGATCATGGAAAGCTGCAAGAGCACATAGGTCAGAGGGTGCTGTAGCTGAAGCAATATAGTCCAGGTACTGCAGGCCCATGCAGAGCCTCTGAAGGATGCCAGCAGGCCCTGGAAGGGGAGTCTTCATTTCATAGCCAACAGAAGTTTAAGTGGCTCCCACTGTGTGTGTAAAACTTGGTACCACAGCCATATGCCAGGAGGCCATAACCCTCATGTACCCTATCCTTTCTTTAACATAAGAAATCACATTGCACAGGAAATTAGAATGCATTTAGCAAGGCATGTGCCTGAAGGGAATACTGTCTGAAATTATGGAGATATGGAGGCAAAGTGTAAATTTGACATCTAGAATTTACAACACTAAAATCACAAAAAGATGACTATTATTCAAATTGCATTGAGCCGGGGCTGGAGGGATGGCCTAGCGGTTAAGAGCGCCGACCGCTCTTGCAGAGGACCCGGGTTCGATCCCCAGCACCCACATGGCGGCTGAGAACCGTCTGTGACTCCGGTTCCAGGAGAACTCCAGTTCCAGGGGAATCCGAGACCCTCTTCTGACCTCCGCGGCATCGCACGACACGGGTGCGCAGACCTGCATGCAGACAATACATTCATACACATAAAAATAAATAAATAAAAAAAATATTAAAAAACAACAACAACAACGAAAAAAAAAACAAATTGCATTGAGCCATTATTGGAGAAATAATCTCAGAATTTAAAACATTGGTGGGATTCAGATATTTTACTATAAGTTAGATTTTTTCTTTTCCTATGAATAGAACTGCTTTGGATATTTTTCAAAATAATAGTGACTAGATTTCTAAAATTCATTATGGCATCTCAAAGCAGGTATAACTCAGAGAACATACCTTGTCCAGTGCAGGCAGAACATATGGTAGTATTTAATGCATATACCGGAAAAAACAACAGATGATTAATGAGCTACATGCTTATCTGAAAACATTAGAAAATAAAACAGATATTTGATTCTTCCTGTCACTGCAGTCTGATAGTTATTCAATCTGACTTGGTCATCCGTAAACATGTGCACATACTTGCACCACTAAATGGACTCAGTATATTGTTCACATATGCATATATATGCATGGATTTATATATAACAGTAATAATTAAAGAAGAAGTCAGGATATTGAGAGGGAGTGGGAGGAATATAGGAAGAGTTAATGAGGGAGAGAGAGGTTGGAATGATATAAATACAGTCCTTTTGTTGTTCTCTCCAATTGGTATTGCTCCCAAATATGCCTTATGTATGTCACACATATACCAAAATTATGATGTCTGAAAAGAAACTGTATGTTAGTTCCAAAACATAGAATGCATGAACTCGGGTGGGGTGGGGGGCATGGAAAGGGGAATTAGTCTAAATTGGACTGAGAAATGTTGTATGAAATGCACAAAACTTCAATAAAATATTTTTTTTATGTTTTTTTTATTAATTTTATTTATTTCTGTATGTGTATGAATGTACTGTCTGCATGCAGGTCTGTGCACCCGTGTCGTGCAATGCCGCGGAGGTCAGAAGAGGGTGTCGGATTCCCCGGGAACTGGAGTTCTCCCGGAACTGGAGTTTCAGACGGCTCTCGGCTGCCATGTGGGTGCTGGGGATCGAACCCGGGTCCTCTGCAAGAGCGTCGGCGCTCCCAACCGCCAGGCCATCTCTCCAGCCCCTCAATAAAATATTTTTACAAAAGAAAAAAATATTAGTGACTAGATAAGAAATACAACTAAACTGATGAGATAGGCCAAATAAATAGGATTGTATTAGACAGAAGCAAGAAAATGACCATTTTAGGCAGTCTGCCCACGGGGCTGTAATAAATAAGGTCTGATGCTGTTTATAGCAGCTCATGTGCTGCTGGCGGTCAGTGAAGGTTTAAAACACAATCAAAAATGTACTCTGCAGCAATGATTTTTACTTTGCACTGAGACTTGAATATACAAATTACTGTCTACTAATTAGAAAATTTTCCCCCAAATGACTCTCTCTAGTCAATACCTTCTAGTTTCTTGACAACATGGAAAGTACTACCTAATATGAGAAAATGATTTATTTAAAATTTACTGAATATTGAATAAACCACTGATTAGTACTAATGATAAAAGAAGGGAAAAATATTGGGCAATAAAGGAAGGAGAGATTGCAGATGAATAATATGTGAATCATGAGGTTAGAAGCTAGCAAACGACTACTGTGTTAGATCTTCTACTGCCTACCTTGTCCAAAAAGTTCTGAATGTTATAGGGCTTGTGTGTTCATGTGTGTGTATGTGTGCCTGTGTGCTTGTATGTGTGTGTGTGTGTGCGCGCGCGCACGCGCGTGTGTGTGTGTGTGTGTGTGTGAGAGAGAGAGAGAGAGATAGAGAGAGAGAGAACAAAAGAGAGAATGAAATCAAGTGAGAGAAAGAATATTAAAGAAAAGAGAAAGGAGAACAAAGACATGAGTATTAAGATGCTGCAAGAAATGACATTAATTTTTTAAAAACTGTCAGCCACAATGGCCCAAGAAGAAAGTAGCTGAGCCAGCCAGGGGAAGCAAGCCAGTAAGCAGCACAGCCTCTGCTTTAGTTCCTATGTCCAGATTTCTGCCTTGAGCTGCTACCTTGTTTCCCTTCATGATGGACAACAACCTGAAAGCCAGATAAACATTTTCCTTCCCTCCCCTCCAGAAACCAGATGTGAAATTCTTGCAGCTATTCAGAAAAAGTATGGAGTGAAGTATACATATGTATAAATATGAACATATTTGTGGCTCCTGAGATGCAGAGGCACCCTTGAGGATAGGAATAAGCAGATATTTTCTGAACTGTTAGGCGCGATAGAATGTAATATAAAGAATAACGTTCTCTGTGTTGAACTGATGCATTGCTGTGGGGTTGCTGATGCTATAAGCCTCAATGTAGGTCCATGACTTTACATCCAATTCAGGCAAATCAGTGTTTCCAAGAAAGGGCTGTTATATAGTGCAGCATGTGTATAGCAGGATACAAGGACTGGAATTTGCTTTTGAGATAACAGTGCTCTGGATAGGAACAAATAGAGACAGTTGGGCTTGCCTTGTCTTCTGGCCTTCTGTGCTGCTTCAGTCTTTGAGAGTCAAGAGGTGACTAAATGCAGTTACTTATACAAATAAGGAGATGGTTTTCTGCATAAAATGAAGAAACAGAGAAACTCATTATATACACTTAAGCAGCTCATAGCCTTTCTTGATGCATTATAGATTTGCAGCTGTGTCATACACACATCCTTTATCTTCTAGATGAGTATTTGTACAGCACAGAATCATAGAGAATACACACACACTTTAATGATTCCTCCTATCTTTCTAAGACCCAATGTTTGATTCAGAGCCACCGACGCAGAAGTTTTAGGAGGATCATTTTGATAGAATGAATTCAAGGGATAATTTCCTTCCATTTCTAGCAAGGTAAAGGGCACAGTCTTATTACAAAAGAGATGATGCTACTATCTCAACAAAATTAAGTCCCATTTTTTTCTGTTAACAGAAGTATGTGCAGGTGGAGAGATGGCTCAGCAGTTAAGAGTACTGGCTGCTCTCGCAGAGGATCTGGGTTCAATTCCCAGCACTGGCATGACGGTCAACAGCTGTTTGTAACTCCAGTTCAAGAGAATCTGATGCCCTCTTCTAACCTCTGCAGGTATTGCAGAACACGGGTGGACTTACATATATCAGACAATATATTCACACATAAAATAAAAATAATAAAATATTAATCAGGCATAGGGTTTTAATCCCAGTACTTGGGAGGCAGAGGCAGGTGGGTCTCTGTGAGATCAAAGCCAGCCTGGTCTATGTAGTGAGTTCCAGGCCAGGTCGGAGTACATGGAGAGCCTTTCTAAAAATAAAGAAAGAAAAGAGATAGTTTTTCCATTAGTAGGTGGTGGAGAGGTGAGGCCCACACTGATGTATAAGCCCACTTGCCTTGACACATGTTGTGTTGTAGAGATGGCTATTGAACTGTCCAGTAAATATAATTTTCAAAAAACTAAAACCACAACTCCCAGGGCTGGCCAGATGGCTAAGTGGGTAAAAAGGTGCTTGCCATGAAGCTGGTGTTGACTCTGATCTTTAGAACCCACATGGTAGAAGGAGAAAACTGGCTCCCACAAGGTGTCCTCTGACCTCGGCACATGCACTGTGGTGTCCGTTCCTACCAGCACACACATGTCCATGGGTATGCATAGACACACCAAATGAAAACCAAAATCCAAAGCCAAACAGCCCCCACCCATCTCTCACAGATATAAATACTTGTCCCTGGTTTCACGTGACTCTTCAATTAATGCAGGACCATTGAGATGGAAGGCTGACTCAAGAGCATTTGAGAAACTGGGCATTTATAGGAAATTCAATAAAAGAATATTAGGATAAGATTGCTAAGTTAGAGTGGAATTTGGTTAATGGCCTAAAAGGCAATAGACTATAAGATATGAGGTTATTTTTTCTATCTGATAGAAATCATTTGGATGAAATTTCTTAATATTCCTTTTACAAGTCAGTTGAGTGCAGTCCAGACTAATCAGGAGACACCAGGATCCTTAATCTCAATAAATGTGATTCAGGTTTGGTCTGTTGTTGGCTTTTTAATATTAACTTTTATTAATTTATCCTGAAAGCATAGGCCGGGTATTATTTTGGTTCAGGGAGAGATTTCTTAAGCACATGAACCTCATTGCCCCGGACTTTACCTCTGGGTGACTTGATAAACACCAGGCCAGGTGTTCTCCTGAGTGCTGGGCACTCCACACCTGAGAAACAAGGAAACAGTCTTCCTCTGCTTGTAACAGGGAAGAGGAGCTATCCTCTCCCTCTTGAAAAGGTCTTTGTAAACCTAATGGACAGAATTCTCTCAGCCCTTGGTTTATAAATAAAATCTCACTGGAGCCAGAATGCCTTATGTGTTATTTATTTATTTATTTATTTATTTATTTATTTATTTATTTTTATTAGTACCAAGAGATATCTCCAAGTCTGGAGACTTAGACCTTTTTGAAATGTAAATACCCAGGGAGACAACATTCCAGAAAGGGTGGTAATAACTGGCCCTGCCATGGTTATAGCCTTTTAGCTATTTGATGATCCTTTTATTTTTTTTAATTAATTTTATTTATTTCTGTATGTGTATGAATGTACTGTCTGCATGCAGGTTTGTGCACCCGTGTCGTGCAATACCGTGGAGGAACTGGAGTTCTCCTGGAACTGGAGTTTCAGACGGTTCTCGGCCACCATGTGGGTGCTGGGGATCGAACCCTGGTCCTCTGTAAGAGTGGTCGGCGCTCTTAACTGCTAGGCCATCTCTCCAGCCCCTGATGATCCTTTTAGATGGGAGAAATTCATTCCATTGCTAGAGAACAAATTATTTCTGAAGTGGTCTTTATGGTAAGGGAAATGTTTCTAAGAGAAACGAAGCCCTTTATAATCTAGGACTTTTTAACGTCTGCGTTTTCCCTCCAACTCTTCCTACACCCCCACTACTTTTCCCTTCCAGCTTCATGAACACCAGGTTCACTTAGTGTTGCCAAGTATGTGCAGGAGTGGAGGATCATCTTCTGGAAACTGGGCAGCCTATCAGAGGCTGCATCCAAAGAGCACTGACTCCCCCACCACCTTCAATTGCCAATAGCTCTGCATACAGGGGAGGGACTTTTGTGAGCCTCCCTGATCTGTGCTGGAATTTCTGTTGGCTGATCTTGTGCAGGTCTCATGTATACAGCCACAGCCACTGTGATTTTATGTGTGCCACAGCATTCTCATGTCTGGAAAACATGATTTTTCCCAGCAACCGTCCACTACCTCTGGCTCTTACAATCTTTCTGTCCCTTCTTCCATGATAATTCTTGAGCATTTTGGGGAAGGGGTGTGATATAGATGACTTACTTAGGGCTAAGGACTCCACAATCTCTTTTTTATTTTTTATTTTTTTATTTTTATTTATTTATTTATTTTTTGGTCTTTTCGAGACAGGGTCTCCCTGTAGCCCCAGCTGTCCTGGAACTTGCTCTGTAGACCAGGCTGGCCTTGAACTCACAAAGATCCACCTGCCTCTGCCTCCCAAGTGCTAGGATTAAAGGCGTGCGCCACCACGCCCGGCACACAATCTCTTTTTTTAAAAATTGTTTATTTTATGTGTATGAGTGTTTTGCCTGTATGTATGTTAAGTACACCTGTGATATGCAAAGCCACAAAGAAGAAGGCTTCTTGAAACGGGAATTACAAATGGCTTTTAGCTGCTATGTGGGTGCTGGGAACTTCCAGGTCCTTTGCAAGAGCAGCCAGTGCTCTTAACTGCTGAGCCATCTCTTCAGCCTCAGCTATCGAGTCTTCTATTCTCTATGCATTGATCTGTTATGAATCTCGGTACTGATTGTCAGGTACTACACAAAGAAGCTTCTCTGACTAGGACTGAGAGTTGCACAAATCTTTTGGTATAAAGATAAATATTTAGGAGACATTCTAATATCATGTCTACTTAGCAGAGTGACAGTAGCAGGTTCTCTCCCGGGGCCACAGGTGATTTGCCCAGCCACAGGTTCTTGCCACAGTTATCAGTACAGGGTATGAGTTTCATCTTGTATAGCCAGCCTTAAATTCAATCAGAAGACAATTGGTTATTCCCCAAACACTCATGCCCCTACCGTAGGAACTGACACATTTTGCCAGGCCAGTTGTTCTCGTAGCTTGTAGGGTTCACAGCTGGGTGAGACTGCTGATTGCTTTTCTCCCCACCAGCCTGTATAGCACTTTCTGGCACTTTGAAAACTAGCCAGTAGGAATAAAGCTTCCTGGTCAGTGCCGGTTTGATTTCTCCATGTCCCATGACTCAAGTATAGTCTTCAGTAATAAGTTAGCATCAAGTTCTAGAGAGCAACCAAGAGCAAAGGCAATTAGCATGTACTATTTTTGTGGTCTGTGGGACCACTGACCTACAGCTTGAAGGGAGGCAAACCATACCTGGCAGCTGGTTTTTGTTTGATAGCTTATGGTGTCTGGGAGAGCTGCTACCCCCCCCCCCAATGTGGGGTCACTCCATCAAAATTCTTTTTATACATGCATATGTTTTAGGCAGCTTCAATAGTAGATTTCCATGTGGCTTTTTCAAAAAGGCCTTTAGTAATAAATGTGGGGTTTTCAGCTGCCGGGTTCCTGCCTCCTGGCCCAGCAGCCAGCTCTGTGTTGCAGTCTCCCTAGGCTGCAGTGGGAACAATCCCCTCTCTCCTGCGGAGGCGGGAGGGAGGGAGCAGAGAAGGTCCCTGGGGTGATCTATGAATCCGATGAATCCGAATGGATCAGAAGAAAGACCCAAGAATCCCTGTCAGAGGGCAAACTGCAGGAGTTTAGGGTCTTTATGTAGCAGCTTCTGGCGGGATTTTGACAAGGAATGGGGGTGAGATGAAGGAAAGTCTACACCCGTTTTGCAACAGCTGAGGTTAGCACCATTTGCCTTCAGAGATTAGGTGGGTGCACCATTTGGTTTCAGAGACTAAGTTGTGTTTATTTGGTGTATCTTTTTTTTTTTTTTTTTAGTTCTTTGTTATTTTTCAAACACTAATCCTCTGTCAGATGTATATCCAGTAGATATTATTTTCCTGTTCTGTAGGCTGTTTCTTCATTGTACTGATAATATACTTGCCTAAACAAAAGGTTTTAGTTTCATGATGTCCCAGCTATCAATTGCTAGTCTTAATTCCCACACTGTCAGTGTCCTGTCCAGAAAGTCTTATCTGTCAGACTATGGTTTTCTGCAGAAGCAATGCTTTAGGTCAGTGGTTTTCAAAACATTCCTGGACTAGCAGCACCAGCACCACTGGGAAGTTTTTAGAAGTTCAAACTTTCAAACTTTTACATGTCATCAGTTACTGAATTAGAAGCCCTGGGACTGGGGCCGGTAGTAGTCTTGTTTAGTTTGCCTTCTAGATGACTGATGCGGGCCAGAGCTTGGCAACCGGTGCCATCCATTGGTGAGCTGCTCCTGGTAATTTTTTTCTACAGAAATCACTTTGTTCTCTGCCATGTTTTATTGATTCTTTATCAACCAACAGTTTAATGTGCTGCCATGATAAGGTTTACTATCAATCCAGTGGGTTTAATAGTAACGAGAAAGAGTAAATTGCAAGCAGGAAGTGTTTTAGTACAATGAGAAGACTACTGACTCCCATTTCTTCATGAAGAAAATTAGACATAACAATTAGATGAGCAACCAATTATTTTGCACATCTGAAATATGGGCATGATAACAGCAGGGGCTGGACTAAGAGGTTGCGAATTTGTTCAGTTTCCTCAGAGAAGATGGTATTTGAAATGCCAAGTGACAATACAGTTTAACTGAAGAGTAGCAGGGGCAGAATCATGCTTTGTAAGATCCACCAGAAAGCAGACATTCAGCATACTTTTTACACATTTAGCTTTATTGTAATAAAGCAACTTGTACGTTTTTAATGTTTAAAGTCAAGCATTGAGTGCTTTCCTTTCCAGTGAAAGCAAAAAAAAAAACCCAAAAAACAAAAAACAAAAAGCAAAAATCCCCAACCCCCCCCAAAACAAACAAACAAACAAACAAAACGCCATAGAAATCAACACAATTACTACAGAGAATGTCAATCCCAAATACAGCCCTGCGTTTCTGCTGGTTCTTCATTGAGTGGCAGGGGGCAGGTCACCATTACGAGAGAAATTTATCTTTTTTTTTTTTTTTTGTCTTTTTGAGACAGGGACTCCCTTTAGTTCCAGTTGGCCTGGAGCTTGCTGTATAGACCAGGCTGGCCTTGAACTCACAGAGATTCACCTGCCTCTGCCTTCTGAGTGCTGGGATTAAAGCATGCCCAGCTGAGAAGTTTATCTTAAAAGTGTCATTTTAGTAGGGTGGTGCCTGCCTTTGAGAACTCCAGGGGCCTAAGGGAAAACTGCCCATTTGCTCAGGTGACCCGTCCTTCTGGAACATTAGTGAAGATATTAGACCCCATAAAATTCCATTTCTAAAATTCCCCTAAGTGCTCTCTTGAAGTTCCAGGCCAGCTGGGGCTGCAGGGAGACCCTGTCTCAAAAAGACCAAAAAAAATAAAAGTGTCATCTTAAACTGCAAAGTTGTCCTTTAAACACCATAATTAACATGCCAAAGGGAAGCCATGTTGTCAGAACACCCACTTAACCTACCCAAACAGCTCAAACTTACCCTTTGCTGACTTTCTTTACCCATTTTTAACTTTTTTTTTTAAAAACAAGAGAGTACACAGATACATATTAGCAAATGGTAACTGTTCATATTGGCATAGATACACAGTGTAACCTCTGACCCCAATAGACAGAGGAAGGAGGACAAAAGCTAGAATTCTACACATTCCTACATGGGCCCAGCAGCCCAGCTTCCAGCAGAGCCAAGGGAGCAGGTGGTTTTCCTTTTTCCCCCACAGAACACGGTGGTGGTGTTGATTCCACAGTTTTTGAGACAAGAAAGGAACAAAATGAATTTAGAACAGAAGAGTGGAGAGTCTTTTCCCATTGTACTCTGGTCATTATTTTCCCCAAATATGTGGAGAACAATAGTGTTGAGAGAAGAGACTTCAAAAACAGGGTGACTGAGCACAGGAGGGGCGAGGGGGAGAAGCAAGACACATAGTTTATACTGTACCACCAGTACTTTTAAGACACAAGAATGACTACCTTTACATGTTTCAGAGATTTTTTTTTAATTGGATGCAATTTTGGTATCATCTGTCTCTTTAGATACCAGAATTGGTGTTTAAAGTGTTCTGTGGAGTCTGCCAGTTGCTTTCTGGTATTCCCACAATGGGAACATCAGAAGTCCCTTTATCTACAAACAGAGTCTTAGAAGTGGGTTCAATCTTATCTGAGAACTCCAGGGGCTCAGGTAATCTCTCCTTCTGGAACATTAGTGAAGATATTAGACCCCATAAAATTCCATTTCTAAAATTCCCCTAAGTGCTCTCTTGAAATTCTCTTCCAGTTTATAAATCTAGGCAAACAGAACATCTGGGATTGATTATAAACATTTCAAAATTCCTGTTATATTTCCCTGGACATAAATCCAATTTGCTTGTCTTTGATGACAAAGATCAGAGAATGTGATCCACAACAGAGAAGAAATACATAGGGAGGAAAATATAATTATGAGCATGTGTGTTTCAGCCCCATGACACTGGTGTGGCTGCAAATGCAAGTGTGACATTGAGAGTGTGATGGAGAGATAAGATCTACAGTTAGCTAGCAGCATCTTCTTAAAATTAGAGAGGGAATAATTCAGGGCAGCATAAATTCTAACACATGAACCATAAACATTCATGTTTTCAGAAACAGAGCGTGTTTCTGCTTCCTGTGTTGCTCATTTTCATAAAGCAGAATTGTTTTTATGGTCCGCAGAATGACTCCTTGCAGTCCTGTGCTCTGTGTTGCTTCTGAGATTGGTTTGGCAGAAGCAGTCATTACTCTAAAAACTGTTAGTGTTTTTTCAGGTTTCTATGACCATTTTGTTGTAGTATTGAAGAGATGTTCCAAATATTAATATCAAAATATGAGCAAGGTATGCAAGTCCCTTTTTCTCCTATGAAGGCTCATGTTTGAGAGGATTAATTTTTAAAAAGCCACTTTATAGGAAACTTTTCCATGTGACAATAAAATCAGTTGCTGTTTTTCCTTCTATTTGTTTTTCAGTTCTGCATTTTGACTTTCACTCTTCAGCTTAATCCTTTGTTTTGGGGGTTTGGCTCTGTAATCTCAGAAAAGGATAAATGCTGGAATATTCTTCACCAAATCCTTTGAGTAAAGAGAAGTTGTCAGTCAAGCTCCTTCAAGACAAAGTCATTTGAAAACAAAATTTTTACTATTTATTTATTTATTTATTTTTGGTCTTTTTATTTTTAAAAATTATTTTTATTGAATTTTCGTGTATTTCACACATAGCCTCCCAACCAGTCTTTATCATCTTTACACCCCCTTCTCCACTGGCCCCACCCTTTGGAGTTCATACATTCCATCATTTGTGTTAAGGCCTGTTGTCCCAAATGTCTCCAAGCCATTCTTCAGTGCCAGTTCATCCTCTGAGCGCTGGTCAGCACATCTGGAGTCCCTCTCCTAAAGAAGGCCAGTTCTTCCTCACCCAACCAAAATCAGCTGCCAATATTTCTTCAATTAAGATTGGGTTCTGCTACCCATTTTGTTCAACATGACACTATGAATTCAGTGTCCTTCCTTTGTGATCCCAAGATGGCTAAGACTGGTTCACAGAGCTCTAGCATTTTTTTTGAACATCTTCTTTTCCAACCAAGACTGCTACCACTGTGTGTGTGTGTGTGTGTGTGTGTGTGTGTGTGTGTGTGTTTGCAAGCTCCCTCTTCCATGAGTCTGGCTGAGGATTCAATGTAGTCATTTTGTCTTGCTTTCTGTACTTAAAGAAGAAAGCAAGACCTTATTTTAATGATTATCAAAAGTGGTAAATAAAAGGGCTAATCAGAGCAAACTCTATGAAGTTGAAAAATACTTAAGAAATAAGAGAGTTTCTTGCTCCTTCTAGGTCTTGTCCTATTTCTCAATTTTCTCATTGTCAACCCCAAAATACAGTTCCATAATAGAAAAAGTATGATGACATATCTGATGTGCTATGGACCTAGAAAAGAAACATCAGTACAGCAAAGGAATAAACAATATTGATTACAGAATACAGCTCGGTGGAAACAAAGTCAACAAGCAAAGGATAGAAAGGACACAAATTTGATTATAAAATTTATTTCTATAAAGTAACTGAAATCATCTACATAGGATTTCTTAATTAACATGTACATAGCCTATGACATTGAAAGCAATTTCCATTTCTTCAGTGAAATAGAGCAGGTTTTAACCTTGCCTTACAGAAAACAACACTCAGGTGGTGACCAAAGGCATCTTTGTAGACTTCAGTACCATCCTAAGATTTGGAGATACGTCATTGGACACTGCCGGGGAAAGCTGGTCACTCGTGTTCCTGTCCCTTCCCCTGACCTTCCCTTGGTGCTTCACATACTCGTTATCCTGTTTTCCTTCCCCAGCTAGCATTACTTTTAGAAATGTGTTTCTCTGTGACTACCTGACACTGAGTTGTCCTAATCCCAGTATAGCGCTCTGCCCTGGGAAGGAAACTAATACTAATTATAAGGTTAACTATAGCACAGTAAACCAGCCATGTTTTCTAGCTATAAATTTCTATTCTTGGCAGTAGAAAAGTGCTTGGTGGTTAAATTTATACCACACTGCCACCTAAGAGTTTGTGTATGACAGCTTTAAATAGAGAAAATGAGTATTTTTTAAAACATCCCAGGAACTATTGGTTTGAATCAAGTTATTTTGGGCTAAGAATACATAGTGAATAAAATCTCCTATATTTTGTAATTTTGTTGCAACTACCTGTTTTTTGATAGGAAGAATGGACATTCATTCCAGAACAGTTTTCTGTATTTCCAAGGATGGCTGTGGCACTTTTCTTACCAAAGGAAACAGAAAGGGGAGGGGAGATTGCTGGCTTTAGTTTTCTCTCTTACTCCGCAGAGCAGCAGACTTCCCAGGGTAGTGAGGCACGTGACTCTGTGCAGAGTTCCACATTAGCACCTCCCTTCTAGCTTCCTTGCCTGGATTAACTGAGAAATGGCTGTGAAACTCTCAGCTCAGAGTTGGTATACGGTACTCTGTCGGGATCATAGCTATCTTTATTATCAGCTCTGACTGATGATAACCCACAGTACAAACCTAATGTAATACATAAGAAAAAAAATAGGGTGGACCTACTTACTTCTGTGGATTTCCAAATGTTTTATATATGGAATAAAAGCACCTATAAACACAATATACACAAAATAATGGCCTCTTGAAGTCTCATATATTTGTAAGACTCCCCAGCAAGCCATCTGACAAACTTTCAACTCGGGTGGCAATTAGGAGTCGGCAATGCAGGCCGTTTGCCCTTTGTTCTAGTGTTTTATATTGGCTGGATTCATGCATTAGTAGAATAAGCTCAGTTTATTTCACTTTTATGAGAGGCAAAACCCTAACAATGCATAAAACCAACATTTACATGACATAAATAAAAAGGCAATTATTTCAGACACAATGGCATACATCTTAAATCTTTTAAGTTGTAAATTCTGCTTCTTAATTAAGAGCCTGCTTAAGTGTTATTAATTATTTGACAGGGAATAGAAAAGTAAATAAATTTACAGCTTCTCTAAGGAGCCATGGCTAGGGTGATCAATAAGAAACTTAATCTCTGGAGTAGGGTAGAAGAATACGTCAATGAAAATATAGCACAATTAATTGTTAAGTGGCCGTATTTTCAGGAAAATTCTATATATCTTCTGGAAGTACTGTAGAATAGCTTTTCTCTAAGGCATCATGAAGCATAGTGATTAACAAGCAAGCAAATGCTCAACACTGCGGTCTCACCATACCACCACACCTTTCCATGTGATCTTTCCATAGTATTCTATTTGTTCCTGAGCATACCAACATCCTTTAAAAATTTTCGACACAAAACTGGTTGTAGTGGCTCACAGCCTGCTCTAGTTTGCTTCTCCATTGTTGTGACAAAACATTCTGACCAGTAGCAACTTGAGGAGGAAAGGGTTTATTTAGGTCACATCACCTAGGTCACAGTTGATCACTGAGGGAAGCCAAGGTAGGAACTCAGTGAGGCATCCTGGAGGCAGGAGCTGAAGCACAGGCCATGGAGGAACAGTGCTTACTAGCTTGCTCCCCTGGTTCATGCTCAGCCTGCTTTCTTATACAATACAGAGCAACCTGCCCAGGGGGTGGGGCCATCCACAGTGGGTGGGGGCCTAGCCTCATGACTCAACAATCAAGAAAATACTCCACAGACATGGCCACAGGCCAGTCCAATGGAGACACTTTCCCAGTTGAGGCTCCCTCAACCCAGGTGTATCAGTTGACAACTAAGCTATCCAGTACACACCAGAAATGCCAGCACTTGGGAGATGGAGACAGGAGTCTGAGGCCAGCCTGGGGTATGTATGGCTTCCAGCCTAGGCTACAAAGTGAGTCCTTGTCTTGAAAATCTGAACCCAAGCCAAAAATATTGCCATAGTATTAACCAGTCTCTGATTCAGGCAGGTAAATGCTTTTCACTTTGCTCAGCATGGTTTTATAAAAAGCCTAGGCCAGTGCTTAGCATATAGAGAATGTCCATTGAATATTTGTTAAATGACGAATGGATTTCATCCCCTCATAATAGAACCTGTATTTATTTCTTCATCAAACCTGCATCATCTACCATGTATTTCTTATTGTATTATAGGCTTGGCTTCAGTACAATTCCCACATGGAGAGAGATAAATACAAAAATAGGGAAAATAAGTTGAGCTATGTGACAGGAGAGTTGGCCTTTCTGGGTCATGAATTTCTCTTGCATAAAGTAAAAATACTAAATGAGGCAATTTTTACAGTTGCTCATAAGAGATGCTTTATGTTTATTACACAGGCATTATTCAATGTTCATTTGAAACATGGACTTCACTGAATGGAATGGAAATAAGGAACTTAGTCCAGATGCAGAGATCTGAGAGAAGTCATGTCACTTGCCTGCCCGCTTCCACTCCTGCTGGTTGACCTGTCCTCTTTCGGCTTCTGCCATCCTTTGTGTCCATCAGAACGCAGCTTCTCTGACTCTCCAGTGTGCATGTACTCTAGAAAGCCCTAGCTAATACAGTATACAAGAAAAGGAAGTGAAATTTTTTGGCCAACATAAGTTGTAACTTTTCTTAAAATTCAAGATTTGAGGGACTGTTTTTCTTGACTTGTAAAATATCTTGGACTCTTTCTTACATTCTGAGGTCTTAAGGACTGGTTCTGAGGATATGGCAGATGATAGAACATCTTATATTGCATATGTGACATTTTTAAGGTGACAATATTACTACAACCATTAGTGTGATTTCTGATAATACTAAAAAAATTTTTTTTGGGGGGGCTGTTTTTCTTTGTCTCTCTATACCTTAAATTTAGAGATAGGGTCACAGTATGTAGCTGAGGCTGTCCTGGAACAAATAATTCTCCTGATTTACTTTCCCGAGTATTCTAGTTAGTTTTCTATTGAGGTGATAAAAACACTGAGCAAGACCAATGTGGGAAGAAAGGGTTGATTGGCTCACATCTCCTGGGTCACAGCTCATCACTGAGGGAAGCCAACATAGGAACTCAGAGCAGAACCTGGAGGCAGGAGCTGAATGACGCACAACCATGGAGGAATGCTGCTTACTGGCTTGCTTTCCTGGCTCATGCTCAGCCTGCTTTCCTGTACAATACCAGACCACCTGCCCAGGGATGGCACTGCCCACAGTGGGCTGGGCCCTCCACATCCCTCAGTGCTCAAGAAGATGCTGCACAGATATGGCCACAGGCTAGTCCATTGGAGAGAATTCTTTGAGATTTCTTCTACCTAGGTATGTCAAGTTGACGACTAACGCTATCCTGCACCCTGAGTGCTCCGATTACAGTTGTGTATTACCACCCCAGATCATTTAGAGAAATTGTTTGATTTTATCTACATTGTCACATCACATGGTCATATTTAATTACTAATCTTTATTTAGTTACAATAATATGAGCACATCTATTAATGTTCATCAACACTCCTTATATGGATGCTTTTCTGAACATTAAGATTACATAAAATTCATCTTAAGATTACATAAAATTCATCTCTAGGGCATGTCACTCAGAGCTGGACATCTCACAGATACTTATTCTTTGCATTTGACCAGTTGTGGAATTCTGTAATAGTCTCCATCTGTTGTACAAAGAAGCTTCCTTGATGAGTGGTGACAGGTATATTGTCTGTGGTGGTGGTGGTTTTCAAATTGCTTGGTTTTGCTTTCCAGGGAGTACCTATCGCGAGGGTTAATTTTGTCAATTTGACTGCATCTGGAATCAATTAAGGGGCAAGACTGTGTCTACCAGTGGGGGATTTTTCTTGATTATGTCAATTGAAGTTGGAAGCCCCATCCTAAGTGTGGGTGGCAGCTTTCAGTGTTCTCAGATATAAACAGGGAGGTCTGAGGGTCAAGCTTTTGCTTTTAGCTTGTTTGTTCTTGTGTCATGCTGGTGAATATATCTACCCTGTTTTTGAGTTCATCTTTTGTTGCTGCATTCTTTGCTGACATCAGAACCCTGCGTCTTCACTTTTCCAACATGGACTGAAGATGGGTGGTTCTCCAGGAATCCTTCAGACTCTTCGGCACCAGACTGAGGCACTAGACTCATTCCAGAGCACTGGACTACCAACTGCTGGGATTATAGGCCTGAGAAGTTTTGTGTGTGTGTGTGTGTGTGTGTGTGTGTGTGCGCGTGCGCACGCACGTACGCTACTGGGGACCAGAGGACAAACTTGAGTGTCATTCCTCTGGAATTATCTCCACACTTTGTATTTTGAGAGATGGTCTCTTACTGACCTGAAGCATGTGGAGTAGCTGGCTAGGGAGTCCCAGGGAACTGCATATTTTTGTTTCTCAGAACTGAGTTAACAGATGTGCTCCACCACATCTGACTATTTTTACACTGGTGCTGGGGATGAAACTCATGTTCTCATACTTGCAAGGTAACCGCTGTACTGAGTGAGGTGTCTGCTTAGTCTAGGTGTGAGAACTTCTTCATGTCAAATTATAAATAACATTTTATAAAGTAAGAGATAATAAAACCTGCAGATGATTTCATGACATTAATCCAAAATTTGGAAAATCTTATGTGCAATGAATTCCATGTGTCATGAAGTGAATATAAACAGTTAATATTCAGCTATTCTCAGGGCTATCAAGCCAATTTCCAAGGCTTAGAAATGGAGAGAAGGGCTGGGGAGATGTCTCAGTCTATAAAGTGCTTATGCAAAATCCCAGGGACCTGATTTTGATGCCCAGTACCCAATGTGAAAATCTGGGCATGGTGGTATGCATATGACATCCCAGCCTTGGGGAGGCAGAGACAGGAGGATACCAGCTACTCCCTGGCAGCTAGCCCAGCCAAATTGTTGAGCTCCAGGCTCAGTGATAGACATCTCAAAAAATAAGGTCAAGAACAATCGAGCAAGACACCCAACCTCTAGCTCTGGCTTCCACAGGAACACACACAAATGCGTGTACACCCATATCAACACATGTATACACAAACCATGCCCCCCCCATAAATAAAAGCAGAAAGAAAACTGTGAGGAGTTATCCAATTTTTACATATTAATTTCTTAAGAAGTGTTAAGCTGGGAGTGGTGGCACACGCCTTTAATCCTAGCACTTGGGAGGCAGAGGCAGGCGGATCTTTGTGAGTTCAAGGCCAGCCTGGTCTACAGAGGGTGTTCCAGGACAGCTGGGGCTACAGGGAGACCCTGTCTCAAAAAGACTAAGTGTTAAGCTGGGAGTGGTAGCGCACGCCTTTAATCCTAGCACTTGGGAGGCAGAGGCAGGTGGATCTTTGTGAGTTCAAGGCCAGCCTGGTCTACAGAGTTCCAGGACAGCTGGGGCTACAGGGAGACCCTGTCTCGAAAAGACCAAAAAAAAGTGTTATGTATTATTTTCTCAGGTGGTATTAGCAAAACAAATTAATAAATAAATAATAAATAAATAAATAAATAAATAAGTAAATAAAATTAGATAAAAAAACAAAGCTGAGAGGAGTTACCAGCTCTGGGCTGAAGGGAGCAAGGGGATGGAGACATGCCTGGAAGCAGAGGCAGAGAGCAGCACACACAGCTCGAGAGAGCCAGGACTTCCTCTTGAGTGATGGAACTAGCTGCACATGAGCTCCCCAAAGAGGAATCAGAGGGGCAGCTCTCTGACCTCATTCTCTTCTCTTCTATTTTGGGCTTGAGCTTTCTCATTGGCTGGAACATACCAGAAATCTCAAGGCACACAAGCCTTGTTGGATAAGAACAGGGTAGAGTAGAGGAATAATGGGTCTGAATGTGGCAAAAAGAAAAGAAATCCATATACCAGCTAACCCTCTAGACACAGGCGTGTGTCAGATCAGCATATATCCTGGTGTTAGGTGACGAACCTTATGCCTCATAAACACAATATGTTAAGTAAGAATTGGCTTCCTTTACTAAGATAGGAAATTTTTTTCTTCTGTGAATACCTAACCATTAATGGATAAGGATGAGTTTATATTTTTATCCCCAATTTTCTTCTCCCTTTAAAATAAAATGATAATGACCACTCATCTCATTTAGAGACTAATCTAGAAAAACAGTATGAAAAAAAAAAGAAAAACAGTATGGAAGGAAACTAACTTGAAGAAGGTAAGAAGACACAAAAATCAAGTAGAAAAATTATTATTAGTCTATGTAGATTATCTGTAAAAGACTTCATGTGCTTGTGGATTTCGATACTGAAATATGAGTCCATGCTGCTTTAGACAGATTCTGAGAAACATGTCCTCAGGTGACTTAATTGTTGTAAAAACATCATGGAGTGTACTTACACAAATTTATCTGCATGGATCAATCATGCAAAGTATGCTCTTGATTCAGTTGAAAGACATAGTATGCTGCTGCTCTTGGCCTTAGTGAGGACAGCAAGTTTTTTCTTTAAGTGGGAAGGAGTATACTTTAAAATAGTGACAAGATGGTATAGTAAGTACATAAATTAATAACATCATCATGTATTATCACTGTCAGATATCAAGTATATACATAGTTATATCTATTGTACTTTTCTTTTTTTGCTTTATTTATTTATTTTTTTAATATATATTTTGTACAAGATTATTAAATCTGGACCTGTGTCCCCCACCCTACCCCCCACCCCACCAGAGCTCATGCATTCTGCCAAACATGCTTTTCATCTCTTTCTCAGTCTTTCTCGAAATTCTCCATGTGGAAGTTGACTGTTTTTGAGCAGAAGTTCACTGTTTCAGTCAGTTCTTTGATGCAGTCCTTTCTGTTGTTGTTGTTTCCAATATGCATCACTCCCAGCTGCTTGGACAAAAGCTCAAGGGGCCATGCTATTGTACTTTTCTATGGCAGGGAGTATAGAAGGTTTGCTTATAGTAGTGTCACAACATGGAAGCATTGCTTTGTATTGTGATGTAGCAACAGCTACATGATCTGACCATGGGAATTTCAGCCTTGAAAGAATCTTTTGGAACATGTATTGGATATGGGGTATGCTGTCTACCAGAGTATTTTATGTGGCATGTGTCTATATGTACATCTACACAATGCACACAAAGTCTGAAATGTTATGAACTTTATTTCAGATTTGAACTGCTAGTACTAATACTAAGCCCTTAACATATCCTTTCCAGACACAATGAAGACACCAAAAAGATCTTTCATTTATTACCATGGTAATTAAACACGTGTGTGTGTGTGTGTGTGTGTGTGTGTGTGTGTGAAAAAGTTAGAGTATATAGCTGCAGTAGGCAATCCCCAATGTTGGTGATTTAAAATAATATACTCAATGAGGGTGAGCAGTGGATCTCTGATCTAGCTACTCAGGGACCCAGGAGGGAAGGACACACTTCTGCCTTATGACACTACTAAATCATAATGTGCTTATGTGATCAGCACAGCAGGCAGAGAACTCTGGAGAGTTTCAGACCAGTAATTAAATGCTTCTGCCTGGAAAAGGCACTCAGCACTTCCTCTCATAACACTGACCAGAATCATTTCTTGACCTCGCCCAGCCACAAGTGCACCAAGAAATTCCATCCTCTGTGTCTAGGAGGCAGATTTTATAATGAGCATGGGTAATGTCTACCACAGTACAAGATTCCTGACCATGTTAAGGCAGATGAGATGAAGACACATTATGAAGTAATAAACTTATTTTCTGTGTTCTCGCTTGATAGCTGAGATTTGCCTCTAATTTTAACCCTCAGGGCCCTGGTACCAGGTCTTCCTTAGGTTGAATATGGTAAGTTTATATGAATATATAATATATACCCTTGTATATAGGCTCTGTTGTTGATTAGAACAGTTTATGTGCTCTCTCTCTCTCTCTCCATATATATATATTGTGTATATATATACATATATATGTATATATGTATATATATGTATATATGTATATATTATATACACATATATATGTATATACATGTATATAATATATATACATATATATAAAATTTGGATCCAAGATAGTCAGCTACTTTACTTGGAGAACAATTGAGAAGCAGACTAGAGAGCCAAAGACACTCTTTTTGCAAATCCATGAAGACAAATTAAAGGGTTGCATGTACTATGGTTATCTAGCTGCTGTGAGAAGCAGGTTGTTGTTTTTGTTTGTGAAGGATGCTCATTATTAAAGGAGTGTTTTTCTCCATTGTACATCATAATCTACACTTCCAAACTACTACCAAGTTAGAAAAGATGGTTAGTGTTCACATCTGTTTCTCTAAGTCATTCCTATGTTTCAATGGAAAGAAAAGATATTTCGTCTGACAACTTTGACCTTCTGTCTTAGAATTAATGCATTGATTAAGAAAGCTAATGACTAAAATGGATTTTTATTATTCTTATCATTGCCCATGCTCTAGAAACACAAACATGCAGAAGTGTACAAATGAATATACATAAACCCATTTAATATATTTCTATTCCATAAACATCACTATTAACTTTTTATGCCACCAAACCAATAAATGGTAAGATGTAAAGAAATTGAGTTCAAAAGGTGACAACACCCCCCTCTTCCCTCTGCTGAGCGAGGATAGCCACTCCTGGGTGGCTTCTGCTGATGAGCCTTTTCCAAAGGATACATAAGGAGCAGGCTGTCCAAGAACGTTCCTGGATTCTTAGTTTTATTGTAAACGTTGCAAGCTCTCTTGATATAAATAACTTTCTGTTGCTTCACAGAATTCTTAGATTGCTGACTTGGCAAAGCACAACTTCCATTCCTGTCATATTACTACTCGTATATTTCAGCACTGGCTTTCCAACATTTCTTGCCTAATGGTTCCTAAAATCAACAATCCAAGCACTTCAGGGAGTTAGACTGTGGGAGTGTTGAATGTCAGGATAAAGTTTTGATGGGGACCACTCCATTCTCTCTGATCTTTACAGTCAGTGAACAGAGGGGATGGAACAGCCACATCCAAGATGGAAATAGAAAATTTATAAATGGGGGCTTAGGACATGGGCTTGGAGAGGAAAAGGCAGGCAAGAAACCCATGTGAGAGAAACACTTTTTCTGAGCTTACTTGTATTTTCATCTTATTTTTAAATATTTAGTTTCAAAGCAGTATATGATTGTTATAAATAATTAAATGCTACACAAATATTTAATAAGACAAAATTCCCCTTCGGTCGTATTCTCCAGAAATAACTGTCACTAACTGTGTGTGTTCTTCATGAATGAATTTAAATTCATGCGTAGTGATTTTCTTTGCTCTTTCTTCTTCCTCCTCGGCCCTCCCCCTTCTCTTTCGACTTCTTTTTTTTCTCTTTGTTTGTCCCCTTCTCTTTCCTCTTTGCCCTCCTCCTCTTTCTTCTCTTCCTGATATCCTGTGGTCTTGTTACTCCCTGCTCTTCCTTCTGTTTATAGATTTAAATCAGGACACATGGTGCTGTGGATGATTCTTTTACTCTTATTGCTATCTTTTAAAAAAAGTTATTTTTATCAATCATTTTGTTTGTGTGTTTAATGGTGTGTTTGTGTGTTGAATAATGTGTGTGTATGTGTGTGCATGTGTGTGTGTGTGTGTGTGTGAGAGAGAGAGAGAGAGAGAGAGAGAGAGAGAGAGAGAGAGACCACAGAGTGTATGTGTAGACCATAGAGGATGGACACTGGGAGTCCATTCTTGTCTTCTACCTTGTTGAGTCAGGGTAACTCTTGGTTCCATGAACTTTTGGGTGATTCTCCTGTTTCTGCCTCCCATTTCACTCTAAAAGTGCTAGAATTACAGATGTGAGCCACCTCATTCAACACCTCCTTTTATTTTTTTTAATTTTTTTTATTTTTAAATTTTATTTATTTTTGTATGTGTATAAATGTACTGTCTGCATGTAGGTTTGTGCACCTGTGTCGTGCAATGCCTCGGAGGTCAGAAGAGGGTCTCGGATTCCCCTGGAACTGGAGTTCTCCTGGAATTGGAGTTACAGATGGTTCTTAGCCACCATGTGGGTGCTGGGGATCAAACCCAGGTCCTCTGCAAGAATGAAAGTGCAGTTGGTGCTCTTAACTACTAGGCTATCTCTCCAGCCCTCTTTTTACTTTTATGTGTATGAGTGTTTGGCCTGCATGTATCTAAGTGCACCCGTAGAGGCCAGAGGGGGTTGTCAGATCCCCTGGACTAGAGTGATGGGTGGTTGTCATCTGCCACATGGGTGGTGGGAAACAAACCTAGGTCCTCTGCAAGAGCCAGTCTTTTAATGCTAAGCCATCTCTCCAGTTCTCTCCAGAATTCTTTATATATCTCATATCAGACTTGTTTTGAACTAAAGATCCTTTTACCCCAGTCTCCCAAATTCTGGGATTAGAAGTGTTCTATCACCTCCAACAAAGAATTTAGGTAAGCACATTTCTTAGGAATAGAAGATTATCCTCACCTTAGCATATTGAGTCATGAGAGAAATCCATTTGTCCTCATCCTTTAAAGTCCTTGTGTGCATGCGTGCGTGTGTGTGGTGTGTGTGTGTGTGTGTGTGTGTGTGTGTGTGCATGGCAGGGCTAAGGATCAAACCCAGGGTCTCATGCACTGCCAGTGCTCCACCACTGACACCCAACTCTTTTATTATTTTTTTTCATTTTAATTTTGAGATAAGGTCTCATTGATTTTTTTTTTTTTTTTTTTTTTTTTTTTATTTTATTGTATTTATTATATATATATATATTATATATATATTATTATATATATATATTTTGGTTTTTTTGAGACAGGGTCTCCCTGTAGCCCCAGCTGTCCTGGAGCTCACTCTGTAGACCAGGCTGGCCTTGAACTCACAGAGCCGCCTGCCTCTGCCTCCCAAGTGCTAGGATTAAAGTGTCCACCACCATGCTGGGCTTGAAGTCACTTTATGGCCAAGTAGAGCCTTGAAATCCTGCTCCTTCTACCTTGTCTCTGAGAGGAAGCCTCACTATGCCTGGCTTATTTCTTTTGCTTTTCTTTAATGCATTTATTAGCTTGTAGCCTTTCTCTTATGAATTGCCTATTAATATTTTTGCCTAAGATACTGGTTTTAATAGGCTTATAAATATGTTAATTTGTTTATTATCTGTGCTTTCTTGTTGTTGCCTCTGTTCTCTATTTTATTTGTGATGCAGCTTTCAAATGCTTATATGAACATATATAGAGATCTGTAATTTTTTTCTATTTTCATGCTATACATTCTCAGTTATAACAGATGCTTCCTTTAGTTTTTTGGAGTCTATTTTCTTGCTTTATATGTAAGCTTATGGTGTTCTGCAATTTATTTTGTAGCAATATAAGACATGGTTTCAGCTTAATTATTTTCCCAACTGCTATCATTTTCCGAAGAGCTGGCTAATTCACAACCTCCTGGTTTAGAACACTGTCCTAATCTTATACTAGATTTCTGTAGTAGGGACAGTTTTGTCATTCTGGTTTCCTGTTTCTGTACTGATGCTGTGATTAAAATAGCTTTAATATATTTGAATAATTAAGAGATCTTTTTCTTCTTTTTGCTTAAAAACAGGTTTAATTTTAAAACTAGAATGAAAGTTTTTATTCTTACAGTATTTATTTACAGATTAATTGAGGAAAAATAATACCTTTAAACTGAGTCTTTCTTGCCAGAAATGCAAGTAGTTTTCCAAGCCTTCATTTATGTACTATGGCAGGGTTGTGTACACTTCTCTTTATGAGATCTATGCTTTTCTGGTTTTGCTTTCCTGGAATGTGGTTTTTGTTTCCATAATTAATATGCTTTTTTACTATGTTTCTAAGAAAATACAAAGCCATAATTCTGAATATTTATTTTGGATCTAGCAAAATTTTCAATTGCTTGGTTTGCCTCCAGTATTTTATCAATTCTCATAGTTTTTTTTCACTTGTGAGTTCTTTCTTTTGAATCATATTTCAGTTGGCTCTGTATAAGATTCATACATCTTTTTCCATAGAACTTTTAAGTGGGTTGGGCATGGTGGTGCACATCTTGAATCCCAGCATACAAGAGGCAGAGCAGGCAGATCTTTGAGAGATTGAGGCTAGCCTGGCCTACATAGTGAGTTCCAGGTCAGCTGGGGTACAGGGAAACCTATTTTCAAAACTACAAAGGAAAAAAAAAAAAGAATCTTACAGTGCTATTAGTCCAGAAGTTTTGCAAAATCAATTTCCTTCTTTTCTGTATATGTCAGCCTGCCTGAATAGATAGCTTTTGAGTCCTATCCCCTCCTCTTCAATACCCTGAGGATGTGATTCTTTGGTTGTNGTTTCCTCGCTTTTCATTCCAATTTACATTTAAGAAGAGAAAGAAGGACCATTGAGATGGTTCAGTGGATAAACGTGTTTGGCACATGAACCTGGTAATCTGAGTTTGATTCTGGGAGCCCAGGTAAAGGTAAAAGGAGAGAACTGACTCCATAAAATTGTCTTCTGAACTCCACATGCACTCTGTGGCATGCCCACACACCTTCTACCCCACCATTGTGCGCACACAGAATAATACCAAATGAAATTTTTTAAGAAGGAAAAAATTGATCTGGTATTCCAGAAAGTGATAATTTGAGTTTTACCACGTCTGGGCCACTCTGGAATACATTTATTTAGTTCAAAATCTTGGAGGATCCTTTACAGAACCACTTATTTTCCTTCTTGGAGAATATATATTTTGGTGTTTTTGAGACAGGGTCTCCCTGTAGCCCCAGCTGTCCTGGAGCTCACTCTGTAGACCAGGCTGGCCTTGAACTCACAGAGATCCGCCTGCCTCTGCCTCCCAAGTGCTAGGATTAAAGGTGTCCACCACCATGCTGGGCTTTGAAGTCACTTTATAGGCCAAGTAGGCCTTGAAATCCTGCTCCTTCTACCTTAGTCTCTGGAGAAGCATCACTATGCCTGGCTTATTTCTTTTGCTTTTTCTTTTAATGCATTTATTAGCTTGTAGCCTTTCTCTTATGAATTGCCTATTAATATTTTTGCCTAAGATACTGGTTTTAATAGGCTTATAAATATGTTAATTTGTTTATTATCTGTGCTTTCTTGTTGTTGCCTCTGTTCTCTATTTTATTTGTGATGCAGCTTTCAAATGCTTATATGAACATATATAGAGATCTGTAATTTTTTTCTATATTTCATGCTATACATTCTCAGTTTATAACAGATGCTTCCTTTAGTTCTTTTGTGAGTCTATTTTCTTGCTTTATATGTAAGCTTATGGTGTTTCTGCAATTTATTTTGTAGCAAGATATAAGACATGGTTTCAGCTTAATTATTTTCCCAACTGCTATCATTTTCCGAAGAGCTGGCTAATTCACAACCTCCTGGTTTAGAACACTGTCCTAATCTTATACTAGATTTCTGTAGTAGGGACAGTTTTGTCATTCTGGTTTCCTGTTTCTGTACTGATGCTGTGATTAAAATAGCTTTAATATATTTGAATAATTAAGAGATCTTTTTCTTCTTTTTGCTTAAAAACAGGTTTAATTTTAAAACTAGAATGAAAGTTTTTATTCTTACAGTATTGAATTTACAGATTAATTTGAGGAAAAATAATACCTTTAAACTGAGTCTTTCTTGCCAGAAATGCAAGTAGTTTTCCAAGCCTTCATTTATGTACTATGGCAGGGTTGTGTACACTTCTCTTTATGAGATCTATGCTTTTCTGGTTTTGCTTTCCTGGAATGTGGTTTTTGTTTCCATAATTAATATGCTTTTTTACTATGTTTCTAAGAAAATACAAAGCCATTAATTCTGAATATTTATTTTGGATCTAGCAAAATGTTCAATTGCTTGGTTTGCCTCCAGTATTTTATCAATTCTCATAGTTTTTTTTCACTTGTGAGTTCTTTCTTTTGAATCATATTTCAGTTGGCTCTGTATAAGATTCATACATCTTTTTCCATAGAACTTTTAAGTGGGTTGGGCATGGTGGTGCACATCTTGAATCCCAGCATACAAGAGGCAGAGGCAGGCAGATCTTTGAGAGATTGAGGCTAGCCTGGCCTACATAGTGAGTTCCAGGTCAGCTGGGGCTACAGGGAAAACCTATTTTCAAAACTACAAAGGAAAAAAAAAAAAGACTTCTTAAGTGCTATTAGTCCAGAAGTTTTGCAAAATCAATTTCCTTCTTTTCTGTATATGTCAGCCTGCCTGAATAGATAGCTTTTGAGTCCTATCCCCTCCTCTTCAATACCCTGAGGATGTGATTCTTTGGTTGTTTTAGCATTGCTGAGGTAATGTCTGAGATCCCCCTTTTTAAAATACAATATTCAGGAATATGAATATGTAGAGAAAGAAACTCTTTTATGGATGAATACTCTTACATTTTTTTAAAAGTATTTTTATTGAATATTTTATGTGTTTCAGACATAATTTTTCAGTCAGTCTTAATTGCCTTTATACCTGCTTCTCCCTTGACCCCCTCCTGCAACCCCCATCCCCGGGAGGTCACACCTTCTGTCATTTGTGCTGGAGTCCATTGGCCAAATTACTCTCTGCACTCACTCCTCAGTGCCAGCTTCCCCCCTGAGCTCTAGTCAGCTTATCTGAGTCTCTTTTCTAAAGGAGACCAGGTCTTCCTCATCTGACCACCATCTGCTGACAATGTTTCCTCAGCTGGGGCTGGGCTCTGCTACCCATTTCTGCAGTTCTGTGCTGGGTTTTTGTCCAGCTGAGCTTGCATGGGTCTTGTGCATGCTGATACCAATGTTGTAGGTTCATATGAACCCTGTCCCAGGAGCTTGTAGGGTTCATTTCCATTTGGTCTCGCAGCACCTCCCTGGCTCTTACAATCTTTCCACCCCTTCTTCTGCAATGTTCCCTGAGCTCTGGGTGGGTGAAGCTGAAGATAGGCAGCCTGTCCACGGAGCCACACTCTGTAGACTTTTTTTTTCAAATTTTGAATTTTTTCTTAATCTTCACGGTTTGGTCATTCAGGCCCCTTTGAGTTCCTGGTCTCCTGTTACGAGGTAGTTAATGCCTTCTTGGGTCCTTGTTCTATGATGCTTGGGTCTTGTGTGTAGAGGTTGCACTGTAGATGTGTCACCTAAGCATGAGCAATTCACAGAACACGTCTGTGTGTCCAGTTGTGGGTCTCTACTATTCTCATCTGGAGCAAAAGAAGCTTCTTTTCTGAGTGGTGTCTGGGATATTTGTCTGTAAATATAAGGATACTTCTTTTGTAGTTAGTAAGATGTTACCTTAGCCTAGCAATGTGTCAGCCTTGTGGAATTGTCTAAGATCTATGACCTCTCTAGTTGTGTGCATCTGGCTATGTTAATACCACACATTAGTTTCCTTCCACTGAGTGGGCTTTTGGTCCAATTGGTTGGCCATCGATTGTTGCACTGATGTCATATACTGCGCTGGTCATAGATGTGGATATTTGGTCTTGAAGCTGATATTAGACCGTCTATTAATGATCTCCCTTCATGTCTTGCATAGTCCTCCCCAAAGCTATGAGAGCCAGCCTTCAGGGGAGGTGGCTTCTAGGTCAATTCCAGCTCCATTGCTCAGGATCTGGCCTCCAAAGCATGTCCTGTCTTCAGCAATAGGGTCTTCCCTTCAGGTTCTGGGAGGCAATCAAGGGCTGTGGCAATAGCCTGTATAATTTTGGGAGTCTCTTGGGCTACTCTGGTCAATAACTCAAAAGAAGGTTTCTCCTGCCTGTACTGTTTTTGTTGTTATGCAGCCTTCATCTTTGCATATGGACTCATGTAGAGGTATTGTGTGTATATTTTGTCAATAAATTGTTAGACTAATATGATTTCCTCAGTTTTTTCTTTTTTTGTTTTTTTTTCCCCCAGGAAGGCATTATTCCTCTCTCCTCTCTCCCTTTATCTGTGTAGCTCTCCGTCCATGTCTTCTCCATTTAAAGTATTCCCATTTCTCTTTTGATGCTGCCAGACTCCTATGGCCCCAGTTCTCTAGGGTTCTTCCCCCCCTTTCCTTCTATAACCCTTCTACTCCCTTCCCATTTAGATGCCCTGACTTTATCCATTCTGCTCTTAGTAGCACCTGTCCCCTACTAGTCTTCTGTCTCAGGTTCCCTCTTTCCCTTTCCCTTCCCGGTTCCTTTTCATTTACCTGGTTCCTGCAGTTATATCCAGATATATACTTACCTATAAGGATTTCGTGCTAGGATTCACAAATGAGGGACAACATGTGTCGTTTGTTTTTCTGAATCTGTGTTATTTCACTTAGCATAACAGCCTCTAGTGAATACTCTTACGTATTAATCTTCTGATGTAACAGCGCCCTCCAGATTGGCCGCCTTCCCTCCATTTCTTCAGCACCCCTTCCCTGTTTCCACCAGTGTTGGCTCATCCGTTCATCCACCCAGCTTGTTTCACAGTTCTAGAATGATGTTTTCTCCTTCCATTTCCTGGCTATCTTCTGAATCTCCTGCAGAAATGGCCCCTCATTGTCATTCTGCATTTTTCTCTCTGATCTCATTACCTATTTGAGGTATTCTCTACAATGGTCTCTTGTTTCCCTGAGTAGCTCTCTTTTTAAAATCTTTCTGTATTACCAACCTTAATAGATTACCCCCCCCCCGTATATCATGATTGCCTGATACAGTAGCCTGGGTGGAGGGATAGGTACAGTAAGTATCAGAAGCTTATTTCACTCTTATAAGCACAGTCATTTAAAGCAGGAAAATGTGTATGACAGTATCACAGCAAGGGGAGCATTAGGTTTTAGGCTCATGTACCACGGTAGCTGCTCCCCCTGTGCACAGTCAGGAAGCAACAGGTGGCAGATAGCAGCACTGCAGCTGAAGAGATAGCACAGTAGATGCTTGTAAAGTTGTATTCTGATTGTTTCACTCTTCCTAGTAAAATCAGAACAAAAGCATCATCTAAGATTGAAGATACGGAGGAAAAAAATGATGGAAATTGGGAGAAAAAGGGAAAATAATAGCTTTCAGTGATGTTATCTAAAGGTATGTCAAAATGAGATGTTTCCTCCCGCTCTGAGCAAGCTAAGGAGAAGCTCAGACGTCAGTGTGGCCGGGAGAATGTATGTGCATAGCACATGCCGGGAATCCTGGGGGCAGGACTGTCATAGAGGGCTGTCTACCACAGAGGTTAAAATCTTTTAGTCTTCTCTTCTGAGAGTTATTTAAACACTTAACCTGATTTACTTTTATGTGTATGAATGTTATGCCTGCATGTATATAAGTGCACCAGTGTTGTGCAGTGCCTGCGGAGGACATTTAAGAGGGCCTTAGATCCCCTGGAACTGGAGTTACCAATGGATGTTTGCCATCATGTGGATGCTGGAACCGAGTCTATACCTTCTACAAGAGAACCCAGTGCTCTTAACCGCTAAGCCATATCTGCAGCCCCTGTATAAACATTTAAAATAATTAAGATTTGAAATTTATTTGGTCTTAAAGTACTCAAATTAATCATTTTTAAGAGTCCAATGCAATTCCAAATTTATGTATAAGAACGTTTCATCTATCAATTTCCACAGAAGTAAAATTGACAGCTTTCTCCAAATACTTTCTTTTCTTGGGTTCTTTACATTTTCTTCCAGATCAAAAGGACTGTTGCTTTACAATGAATGAATATACAAAGAAATGTCTCCATGGCCCTAATGTGCTTGAAAGGCACTTGTCATGGGTGTACTTTGGAGATTTGCCTCTGGATTTTCTCTTGACTAGCATCTGTCCTTCTGTGGCTGTGTGAAGGTTGTTTCTGACTTTTCATAGCTACTTTAAGTTAGTTATCTCAGACAAATAGGACTCCTGGTCTATTTCCTGCTTCTATTCTTAAGTGTTTTTCCTAACTCTCATAAAGATTAAATTCCCTTTGGTGTGCTTCTTTTTCTTTCATTTTGGTAGAGGAGTATGTGCCCCTCACGTGTGGGAGGGTGCATGTACATGGTCCTGCATTTAGAGGACCACCTCAGCTGCTGCCCCAGCATTGCCTGCTTTGTAACAGTATTGCTTGAGACAAAGTCTCTCCTTGGCCTGGAACTTTATCAGGCAGGCCAGGCTAGCTGTTTTGTGAGCTCCAGAGATCTGTCTGTCCCCACAGCCATCTGACAGTTGCTGGAATTATGAGCATGCACCACCATGCCTGGCTTTTTAGGCAAATTAGGGATCTGAACTTAGGTCTTCGTGCTTTTGCTTGCCAGACAAGTGCTTTGCTGAGTGAATCATCTTCTCAGCCCTTTTGTATGGCTTCTTATTGAACACTGTTCGATTATTTTCCTTTGTTTACAATTATGTATTTTCCTTTCTTTTTAAAAAAAATTTTTTTTTATTAATTTTATTTATTTCTGTATGTGTATGAATGTACTGTCTGCATGCAAGTCTGTGCACCCGTGTCGTGCAATGCCGCGGAGGTCAGAAGAGGGTGTCGGATTCCCCTGGAACTGGAGTTTCAGACGGTTCTCGGCCGCCATGTGGGTGCTGGGGATCGAACCCGGGTCCTCTGTAAGAGCGGTCGGCGCTCTTAACCGCTAGGCCATCTCTCCAGCCCCACAATTATGTATTTTTCTTAAATGAATTCATGTGAATGTTAGCATGTCTAATGGAAGGATAGCTCCTTCTCATTCTAAATTCCTTGATAGTTTATAAACACTATTTATTTGATAAGCTAGCATTCTATTAGGAAGCGAATCTGAGGCATAGCGAAAAGTTAAAACCATCATGGTTCTTTGAGACTCAGTGTTACATGGTGGGAGAGGGAGAATCAGTTTCCCTTACTGATTGATGCCTGGTAGGTTGACCAGACTCCAAGGGATAGAACCACAGCCAAAAAGCACTTGGGAAACACACATTAGACTCCGTAGCAAAAGGAAAAAAAGAAGAGAAGGCCTGGAGAGATGGTTCAGTTGTTAAGAGCACTTGCAGAGGACCCAGGTTCAGTTCCCAGCACCCACATGACCCCTATCATCCGTAACTTCAGTTCTAGGGGATCTGATGCCCTCTTCTGGCTTCTGTGAACATTGCATGCACTGGTATACTTAGATGCAGGTAAAACACTCATATACATAAAATAAAAATAAGGAGGTAAAAAAAAAATTAAAACCTCAAGGGTCAGGGAACACTGTGTCAGAGGAGGCAGTAAGAATGCAAGAGCCAGAGGGACAAGACACCGGCTTCTAGTTGAGGCGCTCTAGACATGAAGAGGAGTGGCACTAATGGAAGCTCCAGTGTGTGGTAGTCTAACGGAATGTGCATAATAACAACACCAGTTACATGCCAAGGTTGACGGAGGAAATTTCATAGGGTCTCACCTCAAGATGAAGAACTACAGGCAATCAGTGGATGCTGGGGAGGGAGAGTCAGTTTTCTGCAGGGACGAGCTCCCTGAGAGGTTATCTAATCCCTACTGGACAGCCCTAAACACAGGTACACACAAGCACACTAAGTAGACTCAATGATTTTATATGTGCCCATTATAAATGTATGCATATGTAACAATAATAACCAAAGAAGAAGACAAGAAATTGACAGGGAGTGGGAGGACATGGAAGGGGTTGGAGAGGCATAGAAATAATGCAAAGCCAATACTCATATATGAAATTTCCAAAAATAAAAGATAATTAAAAAATTAAAAGACAAATAATAGAAGGCAGGATGTCTGGGAGGCGGGAGGTGGCGAGGAGGAGGTGGTCTGAATATGGTAAAAATACGTCGCATGAAATTCTCAATCAATTAAAATAGTTTTGAAAATAAAAATTACCTTTATTTATTTTAAAAAGAGATAGTATATCTTTAAAATAACCTACTTCTTAATGTGGGAACTAAGTACACTACTGTTAAATTTCCAGTTGGACCAGTGCAGGGCCAGTTTAAAAGAAAATATCAACGCTTGCCTTCTTTAATCCCAGCACTTGGGAGGCAGAGGCAGGTGGATCTCTGTGAGTTCAAGGCCAGCCTGGTATACATAGCAAGCTCCAGGCCAGCTGGGACTAAAGAGAGACTCTGTCTCAAAAATACCAAAAAAAAAAACAAAAAAAAAAAAAAAAAAAAAAAAAATCACAAGGCTTCTGGTGTGCCAAATCCTTTCACATAGGCTTCTTGGATATTTCATAAGCAAAGAGATTCACCAAAAGGTGACATTGTTTTATTTGTCCCTGTCTGGGATTGTAGCAGAGAAGTTTTTATCCTGGGGTGGGAGGCACCTATAGTCTGACAGCCACACATGAGGCACCCAAAGGCCTCACCATGCCTCTGCTGTTCCCCTTTCCCGGTTGCTAGGCAAAGCAAGGGAAATAACTCTCCAATCTCAGACTAGACTAGAATTTATTGCAATTGCCTACAAAGTAATGGCTGGAAAACGTGCACTCACTCCAGCCTCGAGCTGCTGGTCCCAGGTTCAACATGGTCGCTCAGAGTTCTGGCGCTACATCCCTGCCCTCTCTGCCCATGCTGGTCAAAATTACGAGAGAGGGCCCAGCTTCATGTGACCTTTTGTATGTCTCCGCCCCGCCCCCCCAAGTCCCAGAATTCCAAAGTCCTGCGCACCTTCCCTGGGAATGCCAACACCGAGAAGGGCAGCACTAAGGGGCCACCTTCCCTGGGAATGCCAGCACCGCGAAGGGCAGCACTAAGGGGAAGTCAGCTCTCCCACCAAGTGCCCAGCTTCTTCCCGTCATAAGCCCATTTCAAAGAAGAAAACTTGTTTTTTCTTTTGGTCTTTTTGAGACAGGGTTTTCCTGTAGCTCCAGCTGGCCTGAAACTCACTATATAGACAAGGCTGTCCTTGAACTCACAGAGATCCACCTGCCTCTGCCTCCCGAGTGCTGGGATGAAAGGTGTGCGCCACCAGTTCTGGCTAGATACATATCTGATATAGAAGAATATTTTGAGAATATTTGCTAGAATTACATTCTTTCAACAGAGCTGGTATCTTTTTACACAAACCCATTTTCATATCATGCAAAACATAATATTTCTAATTTTCTAAAAGAAAATGTCCAATAATGGTTAATTTGTTATCATCAAGATGGTTTGTTAGAACCTGATTATGTCAGCACATGTAACAAATATAGTTTCTAAATGTTCAGAATCTTTTCAGTACTATATTAATTGATAAAATTTGACTGCTTACTTTAAATCTATAACTGAGCAAAAAATGTTAAGAGAAAAACTAACTTACTGTTGGTAGCTATCTTTGTAAGTACGTAGAATGTTTCACATTGTAGGACAGTTCTGGGGTTGATTTAATGGTTAGCTCTCATTATAGTAAGTGCCACATAACGACTCCAAAGCTTTGTGACTTTGTATGACATGGACGTATTTGCCCACCCTCATGTTTGAAGGTCTGCACTTGACTCGAGTCTCATCTAGTCGAACAGCTGAGCAGTTCCTCTCCAGGCTGCTGGTGCAGGTTTTATTTGCTTTGTATATTTTTGTTGGAACTGTTGCTTTTCACCACTCTTGGACCAGTTTCTACTTGGCAGTTCTTTTTCTTCCCCACCTCTGATACAGGCAAGAGATTAGCAACCAACAACGGAAAGAGCAGTCACTGCAATATGCTATCATAAAACTTATTTACAACTAACAAGTTGCTTATTTTTTCTTTTACTTATTTTTTATGGGGTTGTCACATGATATTTTTTGCATTGTTTGGCATTGGATAACTGAAACCTTAAGAAAGTGAAGCTGAGGGTTGGACGGGGCGATGGTAGAGAGTAGTTGTTGATCTTGGCTGGGTTAGATGCTTAACTTTTTAATTTTTTTCATTTTTTGAATAGGGTCTCCATATGTAGCTCAGTCTGGCCTTGAACTCCTGGTACCCCTCTCTTAGTCTCCCTCATGGTAGTTCTTATGCAAAGAGCAGGAACACAGGCACTAAACTTGATGCAAACATATCATACACATATTTCATCATACACAGATATACATTATAGACACTTCAGTGTGCACATGCATATGTGTATGTTTTTTTTTTTTGTGGTTCAGTAAAGTCCCCTCATTATTTTTTCTCTTACTTTTTCCACAAAGCACAAACTCTTTCTGGCAGGAGAGAAGAAACACAAGAATGGATACCTGGCTAGACTGTCGGGCTGTATAAGAGTTGTGCCTGCGCTTGCTTGCTGCTCTGCACAGTGCCTGGTCTTTGCTTTCTGTAGGCACTCAATAAATACTCAGATGACTGATTATGACCTTCAAGAAAACCAATCTTTCATGAAGGATCATTTCTTCCTCATTTTGCATTAGTAGATACAGTATTGGAAAATACAGTATCTCTTATTTATTGTAGTAAAATACACATAGTATAAAATTTAAGTGTACAGTACAGTGACATTAGTAAGTCATGCTGTGTGATCATCACCACCATGTGGTTCCAATACTCCCCAAATCTCCGCATTCAGAATATGGTGGCTCACTCCTGTAACATCAGGACTTAGAAGTTGAGGCAAGAAGATTGCTGTGAGTTTGAAGCCAGCTTGGGCTATGTATTGATACCCTGTCTCAGAAAAACCATACACATGTATACACACACCACATACACACAAAACAAAAAGAAAAACTCTGCCCCCCCCATGCCTTACTCCTGGTCCACATGCATTCCTCATTTCTCTTCCTTCAGCCCCTTTTGTAACTACTAATCCGCTTTCTGTTTTTATGGATTTTTCTATTGTGGACAATTCATAAAATATAATAAACTACATGGATAGATGTGATTTTTCATGATGTTTTTCAAGACCCATCTATGTTATAGCATGTGCCAGCAACTCATTCTTTTTTATTGCTGAATAATATTGCATCGTAAGAAGTCATCACTTCAGTCCGTTTTCTGATGCAGTCTTTCTGTTGTTGTTCTTTTACTATGAATCCCTCTCCACGAGAAATATTTATATCTGGGTTATTGGTACTAGCATCCACATATGAGGGACACCATTTGTCGTTTGTTTTTCTGGGACTGTGTTACTTCACTTAACATAATGTCTTCTAGCTCCATCCTTTACCTGCAAAGTTTTCATGGATGTTGTCCCTCTTTACCCGCTGCATAGTATTCCGTTGTATACATGTACCACATTTTCTCTATCCAACTCATCAGTTGAGGGGCAACCTGGGCTGGTTCCAGCGTTTGCTATTGTAGAACAGAGCTGCAATAAACATAGCTGTCAATTATCTTTGTGTAGGATGTGTTTGTGTGGTATATACCCAGGAGTGGTGATGACTGGGTCAATGCAGGCAACTTTTGAACCTTCTGGGTTCTCCCACACTGCTTTCCATATGGCTGTACAAGTTTACATTCCCACTGCAGTGGATGAGTGTTCCACCTTTCCCCACAACCCTCTCCAGCACTTGGGATCATTTTATTTCCTGATCCTAGCCAGTCTTATTGGAGTAAGATTGATACTCAAAGTGGTTTTTAATTTGCATTTCCTTAATTTTAATATGATGTTGAACACACTTTAAGGTTCTGCCATGTCTAATTCCTCTCTGTGAAGTCTCTATTCAGATCTTGCTCCATCTTTTGAGTGATTCATTTATTTTCTTTCTTCTTTGTTTTTTGAGTAGCTGTATACTCTGGAAATAATGCTTTGTGTCAGATGTATGCAGTGAAGGTGTTCCTCCCACTCTGTGGTTTTCTCTTCACTCCTAATTGTTTCTTTAGATGTACGAAACTTTTGAGTTTAATGAGGTCCCATTTGTCCATTGTTGGCTTATTTCTTGTGAAGCTGGCTGTCTGATTTAGATGTCTTTTCTTACGCCTATGTTTTGAGTCTGCTGCCAAGTTTCTTTTCTATCCCCTCCAGAGTTTAGGGTTCCACGTTAACATGGGAAAGATGTATTGAGACCACACATGCAAGTGTACAGATGTTACCAAAGGCCACTAAACCAATGAAGCAAATATGGGTCTCCTTGAGTCAAGTAAGACTCCTCCGTCAGCACCAGGTACACCTCACCTGCCTGGAAATACTGTGCAGCAGAGGCAGCCATATGCCTGTATATCTCAAATTAATTGGCTATTGGCTCTCTCCTTGGAGGAATAACCCACAGCTCATGCCACAAGCTTACATCCTCTACTGATTAGGAGATGTTATAAGCCACAGTAAGACCTTGTCATATTTAACAGGAAAAAAATGTAATTCATGGATTAACATACCATCCAAGCATATGTGTCTATACCAAAGTAACCTACCATAACTACTAGTGCTGTTTAAAATCCTATATATTAATTACATGTGCTTCATTGGTAGGATCAAAAGGTTATTCCTGGACAGAATGTCAGCCCATGAAAGGAAACACCAGAAATTGACCAGAGTCCAAGCAACAGCTCCAGAGAAGTAGAACTGTTTTGCTTCTCATCCACCTGTGCTCCTTTTCTAAGCCTAAGGAACAAATCTGCGGAAGAGGGGCGTGGTAGAATGTAAGGTGCTGGATTGGGGTGAATGGTGAAACTACAACAATATAGTCTGGAACTCATTGTGATCAACTTGATTGAACAATACAAGGCCCCCCCCCCGCCCCCCGCTGGATGGTGGGACCCATGGGCTGTGTGGGGTTGGGCACAATTGTTGCAAACGGGTTTTACATGAAGGAATGCTTGTACTCATAAATTATACTTATTGATAAAAAATGAAAAAAAAAACTGAGAGAAAGATGCAGGACAGTTATGGCAGAATGCATGATCTTGGGTGGGGTGGGGTGGGGGAAGGGAAAAGGGAAATATGCCTGAACTGAATTGGAAAATGATGTATAAATCACAAAGCAAAATGAATAAAAAAAGTCATCACATATCAGTGGATGTATATTTAAGCAGTAGTATTTTACATATATGCTATTGATTTAGATATCATATGATGTGTAGTACATTGTACCCTGAGGTTTTCATCTCTTTCTTTTGCACAGTACAGCAGTGGAGACAGAATCTTTTACAGTTTGGAAAGCAAAGAGAGAACTGGTAAGCTTTACCAAAAAATAGCACAGTGAATGAGTGTGTGTGCATGTGTGTGTGTGTGTGTGTGTGTGTTGTGTGTGTGTGTATCTGCCTTATTAAACTATGAGCATATAGTTACTTTTAAAATTTCTTTTTAGGTTACTATTAGCAAATATCACAGTCACTTGACAGCAGCTTGATAAAAATCTAGAATTCAGCAGCTGGCTATTTAAAACTTTTTGGTTTATTCTTTTTTTCTTTCTTTATTATTATTTTTTAATTTAAAATTTTTTTATTTATTTATGTGTATGAAGGTACTGTCTGCATGTAGGTTTGTGCCACCCTGTCGTGCAATGTCGCAGAGTCAGAAGAGGGCGTCGGATTCCCCTGGAACTGGAGTTAAAGACGGTTCTTCAGCCTGCACATGTGGGTGCTGGGATCCACCCCCCAGGTCCTCTGCAAGAGCGGTCGGGCTCTTAACTGCTAGCCCTCTCCCAGCCCCTATTTATTATTTTTTTATGTGTATGAGTGTTTTTTTCTTTCACCTGTCTTGCAATGCCGCGGAGGTCAGAGGAGGGCGTCAGATTTCCCTGGAACTGGAGTTAAAGACGGTTCTTAGCTGCCATGTGGATGCTGGGGAATTGAAACCCGGGTCCTCTGCAAGAGCAGTTGGCGCTCTTAACCACCAAGCCATCTCTCCAGCCCTGGTTTATTTATTCTTATTTTTAATGTACGAGTGTTTTGCCTGCATGCATGTAAGTTCACCCATGTGTGCAATGTTCATGGAGGCCAGACAAGAGTGTCAGATCACCTGGTACTGGAGTTAAGGATGGTTGTTAGCTGCTATGTGGGAACTGAATCCAGGTTCTCTGCAAGTGGAGCCGGTGCTCATAACTACTGAGCCCATCTCTCTAGCTCCTCTGATAGTCATTTTTTTTTAAAATTAGTTTTTATTGATGCTTTGTGCATTTCATACATTTTTTCCAATTCAGTTCAGGCTTATTCCCTTCCCCCCCCCACCCCCCATCCCAATCATGCATTCTGCCATAACTGTCCTGCATCTTTCTCTCAGTTGTTTTTTTTTTTTCATTTGTTAGCTATAAGTGATAATCCATGAGTACAAGCATCCTTCATGCAAAACCTATCTGCAGGCTGTTGTGCCCAAACACCTACAGCCCCACCATCCAGTGGGGGGTGACAGGTTGTTTAGTCATTTTAACTGACTTTCCTCTCTTAGCTCTCTGCCATGACCGTCTTAGTTTCCCCCATTTAAAGCCTTAACTCCCAGATGCTCTTTCCTGGGCCTTCCCATGCTTTGCGTACCAATTTCACGTGTATTTTCCAGCCTCCACTTGCTCTCCAAATATGTCTTAAGCACAAGATCATGTGAGACATTGATTTACTATTTAAAAGTATTTCACTGGCGCTGGAGAGATGGCCTAGCTGTTAAGAGCGCCGACTGCTCTTGCAGAGGACCCTAGTTCTATCCTCAGCTCCCACATGGTGGCTGAGAACCGTCTTTAACTTCAGTTCCAGGGGAATCTGACACCCTCTTTTGACCTCCGCGGCATGGGACGACATGGGTGCACAAACCTGCATGCAGACAGTACACTCATACACATAAAAATAAATAAAATAAAAAAAATAAAAGTATTTCACTGTGAAGGTTTATCACCCAGTTAAAATCTGAAAGGCACTGTGTGGCTCTTTCATTATCTGTACAGCCCAAAAGGAGTGCAGTAGAATTAATTTAAAGGCTTGGAAAATAAGATAGATGAATAAAATGAAAGAAACTGGCATTATGTAACTTAGAGAAATGAAGACCAGAATCTTTAATACATGAAAGGCCATTATATGTTACGTGAGTGAGTTTTCTGTCTTTCACCAGAACAGAATGAGAGGAAGTATTTAAGTTACACCAGACAGGATTTAAATTGGAAATTAAAAAAAAAAAGATTTCTAACTCTAGAGATTATAAGTGGCTTACCAATGTCCTTGCTAAGCCCTCAATCATATTTAGGGGAAACAAACCAGAAAGAAAAAGTTATTTAATTGTTAGCATGGTTTATTAAGAGATACTTAGCTGGGTGTGGTGGCAGATGCCTTAGTTCCAGCACTTGGGAGGCAGAGGCAGGAGGATCTCTGTGAGTTCAAGACCAACCCTATAGCTGAAACTATAGATAGAACCTGTCTCAAAAACACCCCCCCCCGACAAAAAGATAGATACTTATAACTTGGCTTGTAAGTGTTAGGGCAGGGCCAGTATCTACCTGTCCGAGATGGCTAGGTGGTCTCCATCCCTGAGGAGAGCAAGTGGTACAAGACTGAGGCTGTCCTCTTCAGGAGCCAGCACAGCCTTATAGGAAGGAGCCACTCAACAAACTGAAGTAAGTTTTTCTTTTTAAAGTAAAACAACAACCCTCGAATAATAAAACTCTCCATCCTAAGATCTAGTTGCTGCTTACAGTGATTTAAGACAATGGGTCAATTTGAGGCGTAAAATAGATTTCAGTAGTTTTGTATCTAAAACACTGGATGAGTCAGGCAGAACTGGACCTCGGGCAGAGTTCTTGTCATGTTCCAGATGCCTGGACTGGTCTGGATCAACATCAGTAACCTTGGGGTAAATGATTATGTGGGTTATTGGTCTGGCTCTACTGAGCTGTCCAGTACCACTTCTTGAAAAAAAAAAGATTGAAGGTAATCCAGTGATTCTTCACTGAGTTTTACAGAATATAAGGCACCATGTCAGCCCTAATGCTTAGCAGTACACAAGATGGCAACATTATCTGCACCATAGTAAGGAGGTAATTATCCTTTCTTTCTTAGGCATTTGGTGACATCATCAAGGTTATCCGTCAGAAAGGAAGTAAGGATAGCTCAAAGGAAGACTTCGTGCTTTATCTGGGGGGTGTCAGGCTTACACGTTTCCTACCTGCCTCCTGTAGAGAGCCCTCCTCACCCACGTTTCCTACCCGCCTCCTGTAGAGAGCCCTGCTCACCCATGCTTCCTACCTGCCTCCTGTAGAGAGCCTTCCTCACCCACGGTGTCTTTAATCTGAATGGACTGACCTGCTTGCCTGTACTTGCACTGGATGCTTCTGCCAGCATGTGTTTGCTATCGCACATGCTCCTCCTTGGACATAGCCCACCTGGCCACTTTCCTGGGATTGAGACATAGTACTGAGAGGTCCTAATGGAGGAGAAGTAGTTAAAGGGGCCCATGAAGAGCTGCTGTGTTATGTAGGAAAAGTAGGAGACAAGAGAGTGGGACACAGGGTTCTTGGAACAAGTCTTGGGCTTGAATCTAAAACACTGAGTTTAAAGTCTTGTTTCAACTTGTATGATAAAAACACAGGAGTAAGAATTAAAATCTATTGTTGAATGATGAGCACTGCTAGGCAGCACTGACAGTAGGCAATGAGATTCAGAAAAGAGAAAAAAAGAAAAAAAAAAACCCTATTAAAATGGCTACAAAATGTATGGCTTTCCTGTTATGTGAAACCACTACACAGCATCGCAATGATCATCGTAAAGTGCCATCTCCACTGAGCGTCACTCACCCTCATTTCAATCTAAAGTAGACTTCACGTAGCTCACTCTTCAAGGTTCCTTGATTTTGTAGCTCATTCATTATCTCTCCAGAGCATATCAAACAGTAGAAGAGGTGGCTGGAGAGATGGTTCAGCCGTTAAGAGTGCTTGCCACTTTTCTGAAGGACCTAAGTTTCTCAGCACCTACATCAGTTGGCTCACAACCACCTGTAGCTCCAGCTGTAGGGGATCTGACATCCTCTTCTGGCTCCCACAGGCATATGCACATACATGCTATGCACAGATGCAAACACACACCTACACATAAATAAAAAGAAATCTTAAAAATATAAGGGACAGTACTCATTCACAGAATAGACTCTTCATTTATGTAATTGTCCATGATGTTTGGATTGCTGTTTCATACATGATACTCACTTAAAAATATTTTATGCTGATATGGAAAGAGAATATTTTAGTGATATTTCTAAACTACAACAATGGCCATACTGTTCTAATAGCCTTCGCTACCTTCCCCAAAGGAAACATTTGTTTTCAGGACTGGAAAGTCCTGGCACAATTATAAATTGTTCCTAATGTTAAGCTGAGAAGAAATTTAATCAGAATGATTTAAATTTGGCAACTTCACAATTTCTCCTACGTCTCCAACAAAAGCTGAATAGAGAATTGGGTTCCCTGTTCATCAAATGCTTCACAGGAGCATTGCTTAAGACAGAAAACAAAAGCAAAGCAAAATAAAGGAAGAATTAACCAAAAGACTGTCAAGGGAAGTCTTTTCCTCTGCCGTGCTGTGTCCGTGGTTGGGCATTGCTTTTTTAACCTTGATCAAACAGTATTCAGTCTTT
Source organism: Rhizomys pruinosus (assembly GCA_009823505.1). NCBI lineage: Eukaryota > Metazoa > Chordata > Mammalia > Rodentia > Spalacidae > Rhizomys > Rhizomys pruinosus. The sequence goes on along the minus strand of VZQC01011344.1, from coordinate 1,451,388 downwards.
GTTTTTATTTTAAGATATAAATTTAAAGTAGGCATCAAGGAAATCAAATAAAACTCAAAAGTAAATTTTACAATTAAGGAAAGAAAAAGGCAGTTGATGTCTTGGCGGTGGGGGCATCAGAGACGGGCCTCAGCTGACACCTCCAATGCAGTTTCTTTATCTCTTACCATATGAGATGAGCTGCAATTCTGTCTATTATCAGTTTTGTGTTTGTTTGTTGTTTCTTTCTTTCCGTTGAAGGAAGGAGTTATCCCAAATTCTTGGCAGCTGTGTTGAACCACAGTACAACCAAGGAGTTTTGTGTATCTGAGCTCTTAATCGTAAACACTGTGACAAGCTTTGAGAGGCTGGGAGTTGGCAGAGTTCGTGTGATGTCATTGAAAATAATTTCCTTTGTTTTATTTTAAAGAGATTTCCAAGTTTGCCCCCAGCAAGTCTGGCTTTTATCTCAAGTTCTAAGAGAGCCTTTTACCAGATGTCAGAAACCAGACGTTATCTACAGCTTCTAAGGACCTTACCCAGGCTGACCTGGATTACCCTTCCTTGTGAACTGAATACAAGCCTCTTAAATATCACTCTGTTTCTGGAGGACAGTGCACTTTCTTTTTCTGCCCTTTCTTCCACTTATCTTGCCCTATCTTCTCCCTTTGTCTTGGGCAACTGATTCTGTCCTTTACACTCTAACATGAAAGTCACCCTTCAGAGCTGTCATTCTCTTCAGCCATTTCCAGAGAGGAATGACTTCTGCCCTGATTTCATACTTTATAGACATGCAAGTTGTAGATTGAGTATGATGTCAGTTAATGGAAAAATCCTAAAACACAACTTGCTTATAAGTAGTTTTTTAAGACTTAGGGAAAAGCCCGTGAGTAATTATGAAGGACTTCTTGAATTTCTTGGAAGAAATAACACGTGACAAACCAACTTCCCCTTTTGCTAGGTGTGCCAGAGACCTTTACTGTCAACTGGACACATCTGGGTTGAGGAGCCTCAACTGAAGAATGGCCTCCATTGGAATGGCCAGTGGCCGTGTGTTTTCTTGATTGTCGAGTGATATGGGAGGCCCAACCTACTGTGGATGGTGCCAGCCCAAGCAGGTTGTTGTGTATTGTATAAGAAAGCAGGCCGAGCATGGCCCAGGGGAGCAAGCCAGTAAGCAGCATTCCTCCATGGCCTGTGCTTCAGCCTTGGTGTTCCTGCCCTGAGTTCCTACCTTGGGCTCCCTCAGTGATGAACTGTGACCTGGAAGATGTAAGCCAAATAAACCCTTTCCTCCCAAGTTAGTTTTGGTCAAAGTGTTTTGTCACAACAATTGAAAGCAAAGTAGAATACTAGGTTATCTTATGGAAAGGTCATAAAAATGTGCTTGTTTAAAGGTATCTTATTGGATAGGGCGGAGAAAACAGATCTGCGTGAACTGGCCATGTCTGGTAGAACGGTTTTAGCTACTAATGGTATTATGTAATTTAGGAAGTGGTATTGAAGTATATACTGAAAGCCTCTAGTCTTAGTGCACTTCCAGCCAACAATTTTTTTATTTAAAAGAGCCTTAGAAAGCCCTTTTCTGTTTTCTTCTAGCTAAGCCTTCTTTGATGTTCTGGAATCCAATTTCAGAGTCTCCTCCCAGTGGAAGTTTTCAGTCACCCTCAGGTCTGATGTGGATGTCTCTTTTCTGTATGCCAAATAATAATTTTCTATCCCACACTTGTTCATGATTCCTCATTGTATTAGTTACTTTTCTGCTGCTGTGACAAAATACCACGACCAAAAGCAACTTACAGGGGAAAAGAGCTTATTTTGGTTTATGGTTTCAGAGAATAGAGCCCATCACGGCATGGAGGGCAGTGATGCTCAGGAGCAGGAAGCTAGGTGATCACATTTTCATCCACACAAAGGAGAGAGAGAGAGAGAGAGAGAGAGAGAGAGAGAGAGAGAACACAGAGATGCAGAGAAACAATAGTAGCAAGTCTGTACCTCCTAAAGGTCCCATAACGTTCCCATATAGTATACCAACTGGGGACCAAGTGTTCAGGTACATGAGTCTATAAGGGACATTTCTCACATAGAGATTGTCTGTGAATTGCCAAACCCTAAGTGACACACCTACAATGGAGCCTCTACACCTAAGGCCCATGGCACATAGTTCAGCAAGGAGTAGAGAGAATACTATTGCATCTCTCAGCTCTCATCAACAGAGCTCCCTCATGTGACAGAGGGCTATGAGCATAAAAGGACACATATGACAAAAGCATAGAGAATAAGAACAAAGGAACAAAAAACCAGCATGCAACTGTGGAACTGTCAAAATAGGGAGCAGGCCTAAATCTTAGCCAAAGAACTATTGACAGCTGATTACTGCTGCATACAGAAAAGCTGATTTTTTCTCAATATTTTTTATTTGATTTTTTAAACGATAAGTAATAAGTAGTGAATACAAGCATCCTTCATGTAAAACCAATTTGCAAGCAGCTATGCCCAAACCCACATAGCCCAAGGCTCCCACCATCCAGCTGGAGGGGCTTGTATGTACAATCATGTTGATCAGTCTATATTGCTGTAGTTTCACCACTCACCCCAATCACAGCCCTGACATTCTACCACACCCCCTCTTCTGCAGATTGTTCCCTAGGCTTAGAAAAGGGGCACAAGTGGGTGAGAAGCAAAACAGTCTACTTTCTCTGGAGATGTCATTTTGGACTCTGATCAGTTCAGGCTGTTTCCTTTCACGGGTTGACAGTTTATCCAGGAATAACCTTTCAATTCTACTAATGAAACACAAGCAATTAGATATACAGGCATTTAAACAGTACTAATTATTACGGTAGGTTATGTTGGTATAGACACAGATGTTTAGGTGGTATGCTAATCCATGAATTATATTTTTTCTGTAAAAGATGACAAGGTCTTACTGTGGCTTATAACATCTCCTAACCACTAGAGGATGTAAGCTTGTGGCATCAGCTGTGAATTATTCTTCCAAGGAGAGAGCTACTAGCCAATTATTTTTGGGATATACAGACATATGGCTGCCACTGCTGCACAGTATTTCCAGGCAGGTGAGGTATAGCTGATGCTGACAGAGGAGTCTTGCTTCACTCAAGGAGACCAATATTTGCTTTATTGGTTTAGTGGCTTTTGGTGACACTCTCTGGCATTCCAGAGACCAACTGTACACTTGCAAGTGTGGTCTCAATACATCTTTCCCATGCTTACACTAGGTCTTCGACAACAGGGCCTTATCACCTCTTTTCTTGCAGGTATCCCAGTTTACAGGCAAGAAGCCTTTACCTTTTGGGAGGCTTGGATCCCCTGGTCAACATCTCCTTGGCAGAATAATCCATTGCTGATATCAGAGCTCTCCTGTATTAATATATTTTGCTTAATTGCACAGCTTAAAAAGACTTTAGTATTATATTTGGCTCTGAATAGAGAATAAACCTTTTCACAGTTCCTACATCTATTAGTCAATTAAAGAAAGCAGTTATACTGGTTTTACAAGAGATTACCTGTATAACAGTCTGCTCTAATTTACAGTTAGGGAATGACTTCATTACCATCATGCTTTTCTTTGTTCTATGAAAAGGAGGTAAGAAAATCTCTCATATTAAAACTTTGTAGCACCTGGAAGGTAAAGTTCATTAGGACACATTATAAACAGTTGTTACAAATAGGATCCACAGAGATTTTTTTTTTTGGTCTTTTCGAGACAGGGTCTCCCTTTAGCCCCAGTTGTCCTGGAACTCACTCTGTAGACCAGGCTGGCCTTGAACTCACAAAGATCCACCTGCCTCTGCCTCTCAAGTGCTAGGATTAAAGTCTTGTGCCACCACACCCGGCCCGACAGAGATGTTTGATGCCTGTAGCAGTCTGAGGATTTTTTTCCCTTTTAATGTTTAGATGGGATTGGAGATCTCCCAAAACCACCTGAAGTGCAGGTAGGTAGGTAGGAGCTGGGTGCTCCAGCAAGGCGGATTGTTGTTTGACTTAATCTAGTTAATCTAGTTGTCTTTGGCTTAATTGGCTTTTGTGGCTGTGGGGGCAGAGTTATCCTCCCAGCTGGTATAAAAGGTGGGGTTGTGTGAGTCTTGAGATCGGAGATCTCCCAAGACCACCTGAAGCAAAGGTACCAGGGTGCGTCCCCCCCCCCCCCCCCCCCCCCCCCCCCCCCCCCCGCACCCGCCCCNATGAAAAGCTCCCACGCTGAAAAGATTCCTACATGCTGAAAAAAAGGATAAGGAAACCAACCTTGTGAATTTAAGGAAAAACACCCAGCGCAGCAACAAAGAGCTTAAAAGACGCTACAGGAAACAGAGATTGAGCAGAGACCAGCTCCAACAAATATTCGAGAAGCTCCAAAAGGAAATTGAAAATTACTAAAGAAAAGAAATCACGTAAGAGGGGAAAATAATGAAAAAAAAAAAAAAGCAAAAAAAAGAAGGAAGGAATGAAAAAAAAAAAAAGAAATCAATACACCATCTCAATAAAGGAAGGAAAGAATGGAAAAATCCTCAGAAGCAGAATAGGAGGAAAGCAAGAACAAAAGAGTAATCAGACCCTGTGAAGATAAACAGAACCACTACTAAAAACCTCAAGGAAGAGATGTATAAAATTTAAAAAATACACAAAAGTGGAACAACCAGGAAACTGTGGGACATTAGAAAAATTCACACCTCCACATCCATAGGAATAGAGAGGAACGGAAACCCAAGGAGACAAGGTATTGGATCAGATCTTCAACAGAATAATAGGATAAAATTTCCCCAAACTAAAGAAAAGACAAACCAATACAATACAAGAACAAACATATCCACTCCAAACACGACAGAAAAGAAACTCCTCTCCACACCACATCACGTTAAACTGCTAGAACCTAAAACAAGGACAAACATCCTTAAAGCCACAAGAGAAAAACAAGTGACCTATGAGGGAAACCGATCAGAATTACAAATTACTTTCTCAATGAAAACTATGAACAGCAAGAAAGAACACTGAGCAAAGCATTCCTAGTGTTAAAGGACACTAGATGCCAACCCAGTGTGACTTTACCCAGCCAAAATGTCGATTACAATTGAAGGAGGGAGAAAAAAAACTTCAATACATTAAACAAGATGAAAAGAATGCAGTCCAGGAAAACCAACCCTTCAGAGAATACTTCAAGAAATACAAAAAGATTAAAATAAATTAAATTAAAAAAAAAAAAAAAAAAAAAAAAAAAAAAAAAAAGCATAACTGCAGAAGTGAAAACCTAAACCCAAACCACAAATGGATAAAAAGGCAAAGGAAGCAACAAAACTGTCAGTCATAACCTTAAATTAGGGACTAAATTTCCTCAATCAAAAGACATAAAATGGGAGAATGGATTAAGAAAAAAAAAAAAAAAAAAAAAATGCTGTCTACAAGAAACACTCTTACCTTCAAAGACAGGCACCACCTTAAAATGAAAGGATGGGACAAAAATATTCCAAGCAAATCGTATCCAAAAGAAAGCAGTGTTGCTATTATATCAGACAAACTGGGCCTTCAAAGTTAAAAGAAATCAGCAGAGACAAAGAGGGCCCTAACATTTTATCAAAGGAACAATTCACAAAGAAGATTTCACAATTATGAATATGTATGCACCAAAAACTTTATAAAGACACCAAATTCTCCAGGACCCACAAGTCACCACAACTAACCCCAGTACACTCATTAGTAGGGGACTTCACTACTCCAATTAAGCCCTTTGGACAGGGTTCACCAGGCAAGACTACACAGAGGACATCTGAAGTTGTAATGTAGATGATCCACCAAATGGAACCTCACAGATATCTACCGAACATTCCACTCCTAATACCAGGAGAATACACTTTCTATCAGCACCCCATGGACCATCTCTCCAAAATCGACCACATTACTGGAACACAGAAGAAACCTCCACAAATACAAAAGATTAAAAAATTTCATGTTTTCTATCAGACCAAAGTGCAAAGAAGCTCAAAACCCATTGGAACCTCTTTCCACAAATAAAAAAAGAAGATAAAAAAAAAAAAAAAAAAAAAAAAAAAAAAAAAAAAAAAAAAAATTTAAGAAAAGAAAGAAAAGCATTCGGCAGGAAGCCAATGACCATACACCAACAAAACCTTGGGATACCTTAAAAGCAGCACTAAGAAGGAAGTTCTCGTCGGGTGCCTACATTAGAAACAACAGAAAGAGCACAAGTGAATGATTTAACGCTACAGCTAAAAGCACGTGAGAGGCAACACACAGATGAACCCTAAATGCAAACAGATAGGAAGAAATAACAAAAAATCACAGAGCAGAAATCAATGAATAGAAACAAAGAAAACAATACAAAAAATCAATGAATCCAAAGTTGGTTCTTGAAAGAATAAACAAGAAGACACAATGGAAGAAAAACAGCATCCTCATCAAAAAAAAAAAAAAAAAGGAACCACTCCAAATCAAAACAATCTGTGATAAAAGGGAAATATCCAACAGATAAGGAAAAGATCCAGAAAATCAAAGGGGAATACTTCAAACCTTTACTGTACTAAGTTTGAAAACCATACAGAAAATCGATGAATATCTGAACTCCTGGGATCACCAAAGCTCAACCCAAGAAGAGATCAACAGCTAAACAACCCATAGTATTTGAGGAACTTGAAGATGTAATTAAAAAACCTTCCAACTAACAAAAGCCCAGGCCCAGATGGTTTCAGGCAGAATTCTATAAAACATTTAAAAAAGCCCTACAACCATTAATACTGAAAATGTTTAGAAGGATAAAAACAGAAGGAATTCTCCAAATTCTCTTTTATGAAGCCATCATCACTAATATCAAAACCAGGCAAAGATGCAACTACAAAGGAGAACTATAGACCCATTTCCTAATGAACACAGATGCAAAATTTATAAACAGGATTACTGGCCAATCAATACAGACTCACATCAAGAAAGATCATCCATCATGACCAAGTTTATTCATACCAGAGATGCAGGGAGGGGTCAACATACAATAAATCAAATTATAAAATCATTCAAGCCACATAAATGGATTCAAAGGAAAAATAAACCTACACTATCATCTCAATTCTGTTATTTTTCTGAAAAAGCTGACAAAATCCAGCATTTCTTTCATGCCTTAAAAGTCCTAGAGGGAATTGGATTTTGGAGGTGATTCTTCCTCAATGCAATCAAAGCCCTATACAGGACACCCACAGCAAACATCATCCTCCTAAATTGGTCGGATTTTAATGACAGGAAATATTCCCTTTAAAGGAAGGAAACCGCATAGGCTGCCCCTCGTCACCATCCTCTCCACTATAGTGGCTTGAAACACTGCTTAGAGCACTAAGGCAAGAAAAAGGAAATTAAAGGAGCTATAATAGGAAAAGAGGAAGTCAACCTATCCCCTTTTGATGATGATATGGGATTATCTACCCTAAGGGATGCTAAGAACTCCACCAAAACACCCTACGTAGAAATGATTAAGAGCTTTCCAGTAAAGTGACAGGATACAAAATTAAACCTAGAAAAATCTAGTAGCCTTTCTGTACACCAAAAATAAGCAAACCTGAAGAGAGAATTCAGGAGACATTTTCACTCACTAGCTCAAAATAACAATAAATACTAGGAATCAAACCCAACAATAGATCCCAAGATCTTCTCTACAACCCAATTTTGGAATCTCAAAGAAAGAACTTGGGAGGAAGCGAAGACCATCCGAAGCTGGAACAACCTCCATGCCTCATGGATTGTTGAAAAACTTAACATAGTAAATAGAGCAATAAGGCAATAGAAAAGGAAATTAAGGAGTACTAAATGGAAAAGAGGGAGTCAACATCCCTTTTTGATGATGAAATTGATTATCTACCTAAGGGATGCTAAGAACTCCACAGAAAACTCCCCTTAGACCTAGAAATGATTTAAGAGCTTCAGCAAAGTGGCAGGATACAAAATTAACCTTAGAAAATCAATGGCCTTTCTTTACACCAACAACAAGCAACTGGAGAAAGAATTCAAAGAGACCTTCCCACTCACAATAGCCTCAAAAACAATAAGATACCTAGGAACAAACCTAACCAAAGACACCAAAGATCTCTACAACAAAAATTTTAAACCCTTAAAGAAAGAAATTGAAGAAGACCTCAGAAGATGGAAAAACCTCCCATGCTCATGGATTGGGAAAATTAACATAGTAAAAATGTCCATCCTACCCAAACTCTTGTATAGATTTAATGCAATCCCAATTAAAATCCCCATGAGTTTCTTCACAGGCTTGGGAAAAAAGTCCTTAAATTCCTTTGGAAAAACAAAGGACCCCGAATAGCCAAAACGACCCTGAGTGAAAAGAGCAACACAGGGGGGAATCTCTATACCAGACTTCAAACTATACTACAGGGCTATAGTCATAAAAAGAGCCTGGTACTGGCACAAAAACAGACCTGTTGACCAATGGAACAAAACCGAAGACCCAAACTTGAGCACATACAATTTCAGCCATCTCATATTTGACAAGGGGGCCAAGAAGACACAATGGAGAAAAGACAGCATCTTCAGCAAGTGGTGTTGGCAAAACTGGATCACCACTTGTAGAAGGATGAATTAATCCCCTACCTCTCATCCTGTACAAAAGTGAACTCCAGATGGATTAAAGACCTCATCGTGAATCCCCAAACTCTGAAGGTGATAGAAGAAAAAGTTGGCAGCAGACTACAAGACATAAGCATAGGAAAAGGCTTCCTAAATCAGACAGCAGCTGCATAAGAATTAAGGTCGACAATTAAAGGCAACCATCAAACCTTGGGAAACAGACTCTCATCTCTGAGGTGCTGATTTCCCAGATACTCATGATAGCCAAGGATTGCCTGGAATGTTCTTTCCATTTATAAGTTGGCCTGGACCCTTGAATTAGTTACTTTTGTGTCAATGTGACAAAATACCTTGGCACGAATTAATTAAAAGAAGAAAATCTTAATTTTGTCCCAGGCTCCTAAGGGTTCAGCTCATTAGACCTTAGTGCCACTGATTTGGCCTTATGGTGAGACACAATATCCAGGTAGCAAGAACAGAGAGAAGCAGAGAGTGAGGGGACTAGGGCCAAGTATAACCAACCTTCCCAGGGTACTTTCTGTGGCTGGCTTCCTCCAACTAGGTCCTACTTACTTCAATTTCCAGGCCTTACAAAGTAGTGCTACCATCTGAGGAACAATCATTCCACCATGAACCTGTGAGGGCTTCTCATGTTCAAAACTGAAGATGAAATAAAACAAAATGTAGCTCTCACTTCGAAGGGGATGAGAGATAGTTTATGAACACAGATTCAGGTTACCCCATATACCATGCTCCAATAAAATAGTAATTTCACGAAATTTTGAGAGTAACAGAAAAGAGGAAATCAAAACTCAAGACAATTTTATGATTTTTTAATTCGTTAATTTTTATTTCTATATGTATGAATGTTTTGCCTGCATGTATATAAGTGCACTCATGTTGTTTGATATTCATAGAGGCCAGAAGAGGGCTTCAGATCCCCTGGAACTGGAATTTGGGATGGTTGTTAGCTGCCATGTGGGTGTTGGGATGGAACCTAGGTCCTCTGCAAGAGCAGCCACAATTGACAAATGGGACCTCATTAAACTCAAAAGCTTCTGTCCACCAAAAGAAACAACCAAGGAAGTGAAAAGAAATCCCACAGAGTGGGAGGAAACCTTCACCACAGAAACATCAGACAAAGCATTGATTTCCAGAATAAACTACTCAAAAAACAAAGAAGAAAGAAAACAAATGACCCACTCAATAGATGGAGCAAAGAGCTGAACAGAGACTTCACAAATGAGGAATTAGAGATGGCTGAGAAACACCTTAAGAAGTGTTCAACACCACTAATCATTAAGGAAATGCAAATCAAAACCATTTTAAGATATCATCTTACTCCAATAAGACTGGCTAGGATCAAGAAAACAAATGATACCAAGTGCTGGAGAGGTTGTGGGGAAAGGGGAACACTCATCCAGTGCTGGTGGGAATGTAAACTCGTACAGCCACTATGGAAAGCAGTGTGGAGAACCCTTGGAAGACTTGGAATGAACTTCCCACCTGACCCAGCCATACCACTCCTAGGCCTGTACCCTCAAGACTCACCCCACTACAGAGATATATGCACGGCANATGAAAAGCTCCCACGCTGAAAAGATTCCTACATGCTGAAAAAAAGGATAAGGAAACCAACCTTGTGAATTTAAGGAAAAACACCCAGCGCAGCAACAAAGAGCTTAAAAGACGCTACAGGAAACAGAGATTGAGCAGAGACCAGCTCCAACAAATATTCGAGAAGCTCCAAAAGGAAATTGAAAATTACTAAAGAAAAGAAATCACGTAAGAGGGGAAAATAATGAAAAAAAAAAAAAAGCAAAAAAAAGAAGGAAGGAATGAAAAAAAAAAAAAAAAAAGAAATCAATACACTCATCTCAATCACGAGGAAAGGAAAAATGGAAACAATCCTCAGAAGCAGACATAGAGGAAGCAGCAGGAATGAACAAAGAGTAATCAGACCCTGTTGAAGATAACACAGAAACCAACTACTAAAAACCTCAAGGAAGGATTATGAAAAATTTAAAAATACACAAAAGTGGGAACAACCAGGAAATGTGGGCGACATTATGAAAAGATCACACCTCCCCATCCTAGGAATAGAGGACGGAACGGAAATCCCAAGAGACTGTATTGATCAGATTTCAAACAGAATACTAGGATGAAAATTTTCCCCAAACACCTAAAAAAAGACAAAACCAATACACATACAAGAAGCACATATCCCTCCAAACACGATCAGAAAAGAACTTCTCCACACCACATCATAGTTAAACTGCTAGACCTAAAACAAGGACAAACTCCTTAAAGCCACAAGAGAAATACAAGTAGTTGGACCTATGAGGGGAAAACCTTCAGAATTACAAACTTATTTCTCAGTGCAAACTATGAACGCAAGTAAGAACATGAGCAAAGCATTCCTAGTGTTAAAGGACACTAGATGCCAACCCAGTGTGACTTTACCCAGCCAAAATGTCGATTACAATTGAAGGAGGGAGAAAAAAAACTTCAATACATTAAACAAGATGAAAAGAATGCAGTCCAGGAAAACCAACCCTTCAGAGAATACTTCAAGAAATACAAAAAGATTAAAATAAATTAAATTAAAAAAAAAAAAAAAAAAAAAAAAAAAAAAAAAAAGCATAACTGCAGAAGTGAAAACCTAAACCCAAACCACAAATGGATAAAAAGGCAAAGGAAGCAACAAAACTGTCAGTCATAACCTTAAATTAGGGACTAAATTTCCTCAATCAAAAGACATAAAATGGGAGAATGGATTAAGAAAAAAAAAAAAAAAAAAAAAATGCTGTCTACAAGAAACACTCTTACCTTCAAAGACAGGCACCACCTTAAAATGAAAGGATGGGACAAAAATATTCCAAGCAAATCGTATCCAAAAGAAAGCAGTGTTGCTATTATATCAGACAAACTGGGCCTTCAAAGTTAAAAGAAATCAGCAGAGACAAAGAGGGCCCTAACATTTTATCAAAGGAACAATTCACAAAGAAGATTTCACAATTATGAATATGTATGCACCAAAAACTTTATAAAGACACCAAATTCTCCAGGACCCACAAGTCACCACAACTAACCCCAGTACACTCATTAGTAGGGGACTTCACTACTCCAATTAAGCCCTTTGGACAGGGTTCACCAGGCAAGACTACACAGAGGACATCTGAAGTTGTAATGTAGATGATCCACCAAATGGAACCTCACAGATATCTACCGAACATTCCACTCCTAATACCAGGAGAATACACTTTCTATCAGCACCCCATGGACCATCTCTCCAAAATCGACCACATTACTGGAACACAGAAGAAACCTCCACAAATACAAAAGATTAAAAAATTTCATGTTTTCTATCAGACCAAAGTGCAAAGAAGCTCAAAACCCATTGGAACCTCTTTCCACAAATAAAAAAAGAAGATAAAAAAAAAAAAAAAAAAAAAAAAAAAAAAAAAAAAAAAAAAAATTTAAGAAAAGAAAGAAAAGCATTCGGCAGGAAGCCAATGACCATACACCAACAAAACCTTGGGATACCTTAAAAGCAGCACTAAGAAGGAAGTTCTCGTCGGGTGCCTACATTAGAAACAACAGAAAGAGCACAAGTGAATGATTTAACGCTACAGCTAAAAGCACGTGAGAGGCAACACACAGATGAACCCTAAATGCAAACAGATAGGAAGAAATAACAAAAAATCACAGAGCAGAAATCAATGAATAGAAACAAAGAAAACAATACAAAAAATCAATGAATCCAAAGTTGGTTCTTGAAAGAATAAACAAGAAGACACAATGGAAGAAAAACAGCATCCTCATCAAAAAAAAAAAAAAAAAGGAACCACTCCAAATCAAAACAATCTGTGATAAAAGGGAAATATCCAACAGATAAGGAAAAGATCCAGAAAATCAAAGGGGAATACTTCAAACCTTTACTGTACTAAGTTTGAAAACCATACAGAAAATCGATGAATATCTGAACTCCTGGGATCACCAAAGCTCAACCCAAGAAGAGATCAACAGCTAAACAACCCATAGTATTTGAGGAACTTGAAGATGTAATTAAAAAACCTTCCAACTAACAAAAGCCCAGGCCCAGATGGTTTCAGGCAGAATTCTATAAAACATTTAAAAAAGCCCTACAACCATTAATACTGAAAATGTTTAGAAGGATAAAAACAGAAGGAATTCTCCAAATTCTCTTTTATGAAGCCATCATCACTAATATCAAAACCAGGCAAAGATGCAACTACAAAGGAGAACTATAGACCCATTTCCTAATGAACACAGATGCAAAATTTATAAACAGGATTACTGGCCAATCAATACAGACTCACATCAAGAAAGATCATCCATCATGACCAAGTTTATTCATACCAGAGATGCAGGGAGGGGTCAACATACAATAAATCAAATTATAAAATCATTCAAGCCACATAAATGGATTCAAAGGAAAAATAAACCTACACTATCATCTCAATTCTGTTATTTTTCTGAAAAAGCTGACAAAATCCAGCATTTCTTTCATGCCTTAAAAGTCCTAGAGGGAATTGGATTTTGGAGGTGATTCTTCCTCAATGCAATCAAAGCCCTATACAGGACACCCACAGCAAACATCATCCTCCTAAATTGGTCGGATTTTAATGACAGGAAATATTCCCTTTAAAGGAAGGAAACCGCATAGGCTGCCCCTCGTCACCATCCTCTCCACTATAGTGGCTTGAAACACTGCTTAGAGCACTAAGGCAAGAAAAAGGAAATTAAAGGAGCTATAATAGGAAAAGAGGAAGTCAACCTATCCCCTTTTGATGATGATATGGGATTATCTACCCTAAGGGATGCTAAGAACTCCACCAAAACACCCTACGTAGAAATGATTAAGAGCTTTCCAGTAAAGTGACAGGATACAAAATTAAACCTAGAAAAATCTAGTAGCCTTTCTGTACACCAAAAATAAGCAAACCTGAAGAGAGAATTCAGGAGACATTTTCACTCACTAGCTCAAAATAACAATAAATACTAGGAATCAAACCCAACAATAGATCCCAAGATCTTCTCTACAACCCAATTTTGGAATCTCAAAGAAAGAACTTGGGAGGAAGCGAAGACCATCCGAAGCTGGAACAACCTCCATGCCTCATGGATTGTTGAAAAACTTAACATAGTAAATAGAGCAATAAGGCAATAGAAAAGGAAATTAAGGAGTACTAAATGGAAAAGAGGGAGTCAACATCCCTTTTTGATGATGAAATTGATTATCTACCTAAGGGATGCTAAGAACTCCACAGAAAACTCCCCTTAGACCTAGAAATGATTTAAGAGCTTCAGTAAAGTCCTTTTTAGGATACAAAATTAACTAGAAAACTCAGTAGCTTTTCTTTACACAAAAAACAAGCAACAGAAGAGAGCATCAATGGGAGACATGTGCACTCACATTAGCTTCAAAAAACAATAAATACCTAGGAAACACACATCTAACCAAAGATACCAACGATCTCTACAACAAAACATTTAAACTCTTAAAGAAAGAAACTGAAGAAATTGTAAAGAAGGAGACATCAGCAGATGGAAAAAAACAACCTCCTATGCTCATGGATTGTGAAAATTTAACATAGTAAAAATATCCATCCTACCGAACCTCTTGTATAGATTTAATGCAATCCCAATTTTAAAATCCCCATGCGTTTCTTCCACAGGCTTGGGAAAAACAGTCCTTAAATCCTTTGGGAAAAACAAAGGACCCCCGAATAGCCAAAACAAAAAGATAGCCAAAGCAACCCTAAGTGAAAAGAGCAACACAGGGGGAATCTCTTCCTATACCAGACTTCAAATATATATTACAAAGCTATAGTTCATTAAAAAAGAGGCCTGGTCTTGTTACTGGCACAAAAAACAGTTACCCGTTGACCAATGGAACAAACACGAAGATCCCCAATAACTTGAGCCACATACAATTTCCGCCATTTCATATTTGACAAGGGGGGCCAAGACTACACATAATGGAGGGAGGAAATACAGCATTTTCAGCAAGTGGGTTGGCAAAACTGGATCACCACTTGCTAAAAACTGGATGACAGTAATCCCCAACCCTCCATCCGGTACAACAGTGAACTCCAGATGGATTTTCATCTTAATTAAAGACCTCAACGTGAAATCACCAAACTCTGAAGGTGTGATGACGAAGGAAAAAGGCTTTTTGCAGCAGACTACAAGAAATAAGCATAGGAAAGACTTCCTAAATTCAGACAGCAGCTGCATAAGAAATAAGTCGGACAATAAACTGCAAAACATCAAACCTGGGAAACAGCACTCTCAAATCTCTGAAGGTGATCGATTTATCAGGTATTCAGGATTAGACACTGGAACTTGCCTGGATGCGACCTGGAATGTCTTTCCATTTATAAGTTGGGCCTTGGACCCTTGATTAGTACTTTGGTCAATGTACCCACAAAATTTACCTTGGTTTGAACGAATTAAATTATAATTTTAAAAGAAGAAATCTTTAATTTTTCCCAGGCTCCTAAGGGTTTTTCCAGCTCATTAGACCTTAGTGCCACTGATTTGGCCTTATGGTGAGACACAATATCCAGGTAGCAAGAACAGAGAGAAGCAGATGTGAGGGGATGGGGACTAGGTCCCAAAGTATAACCCAACCCTTTCCCAGCGTACTTTCTGTGGCTTGGCTTCCTCCACCTAGGTCATACTTATTAAATTCCAGGTCCTTACAAGAAGTAGTGTCTACCGTAGCTTGCTTACCCTCTGAGGAAAAAACCATTCTTCCACATTGATACACCTGTTGAGGGCTTCTCCATGTTCAAAACCTGAAAATTGAAATAAAACCAAAGAAGCTTCACTTCGAAAGTGGGCTGAGCAGATAGTTTCATTGAAACACAGATTTCAGGTTACCCCCTTATACCCATGCTCCAATACTTTTTTCTTAATAAAATAGTAATTTCACGAAATTTTGAGAGTAACACGAAAAAGAGGAAGGAGGAGGGGGGAAGTGGAAATCAAAACTCAAGACAATTTTCTGTTATTTTTAATTCGTTAATTTTATTTCTATATGTATGAATGTTTTTGCCTGCATGTTATCTAAGTGCACTCATGTTGTTTGATATTCATTATAGAGGCCACAGAAGCGGGCTTCAGATCCCCTGGAATGGAATTTGGTTGAGGTTGTTAGCTGCCCATGTGGGTTGTTGTGGTGATGGTGGTTTGGGGGGGGGGAACCCTTAGGTCCTCTGACAACGAGCGCCATCAATTGACAAATGTGACCTCATTAACTCAAAAGCTTTTCTGTTCTCACCAATAAAGGACAACCACGGAAGGGATAAAGAACCCACAGGAGTGGGAAGGCAACCTTCAACCACCAGAAGAAGAAACATCAGACAAAGCATTGATTTCCAGGAATAAACTACTTCAAAAAAACAAAGAAGAAAGAAAACCAAATGACCCACTCAATACAATAAATGGAGCAAAGAACTGAACACAAGAGGACAGACTTCACCAATGAGGTAGTATGGAGAGGGGTGAGAAGGATGAAACCCCTTTAAGAATGTCCACACCTACTTCTCATTAAGGAAATGCAAAAATCAAAACCATTTTAAGATATCAAATCTTACCCCAGTTAGACTGGCTCGCTGCAAGAAAACAAATCTTACCAAGTGCTGGAGAGGTTGTGGGGAAATGGGAAGGGGGACAGGGGGGAACATTAATTCAGTGCTGGTGGGAATGTAAACTCGTATCCAGCACTATGGAAAGCAGTGTGAGAACCCCTTTGAAGGATTGGATATGAACTTCCCACCTGACCCCCAAGCCCATTAACTCACTCTAGGGGCCTGTACCCTTCAGCTACCCCCACTACAGGATATATGCCCGCGCAAGGAGCTCGCACCAACCCCAAAGCCCCTCAAATGATGAGTGGATAGAAAAAAAAAAAGTGGTACATCTACACAATGGAGTTTCTATGCAGCCGTAAATGAAAGCTGACATCATGAGCTTGCAGGAAAAATGGCTGTAGCTAGAAGACATCATTTCTGAGTGAAGTAACACCGTCTCAGAAAAAACAAAGATGAATTTTTGGTATCCCTCATCTGTGGATGTTAGTTGCCAATTACCTAGTAAGTTTATTTCTTGTGCACAGCCCCATGTGAGCTTTTGTCCAAGCAGTGGGAGTGAGCATATTGGAAACAACCCAAACAACAACAACAATACAACAACCAACAACAGAAAGGGACTGCATCAAAGGATGACTGAAACAGTTAACTTTTGCTCAAAATAGTCAATTTCCACATGGAGGAATTTGAGAAAGACCTTTTTCTGAGAAAGGGATGAAAAGCATGTTTGGCAGAAAACATGAACTCTGGTGAGGGGGCGATCTAGTGGGTGGGACACGGGACTAGATTGGAGAATCGGACCATAAAATATATCAATTAAACAATTTAAAAAAATAAAATAATGTTTAGATGGGCCCAACTTTTCTGCTGGTATGTCTTGGTATATCCTGCTACTCAATGCAAAGCTGTATCCTTTTTCTCAGAACATAAGTTGGTGATGTTTCTGACATGTGGGCAACTGCAAAAATCTTTTCCCATAGTCAGTTTTTAAGATTTAAAATTGAAAAATTGACAATAAAGGTTTAATATTATAACTGTATCCCCCGTTTTTATTTTTTAGCGGTTTATTTTTTGACCCATGAAATCTCAAAAAGCCGGTTGGTGGTAGTCCACATACTTATAGGCGGGAATCCAGGTGTAAATTTTCATTAAAAATTTGGCCTAGCTCTTTTGGATGACTGTAGGATGTTAATTTGGGAAGCAAACTTAATTCCTTAGTTAAATTATCCGATCAGGTTAAAGAAAATGTTACAAGATGCTACTGTACAACACAAAAATTATAGAGAAGAGAAAATTTGACTGCATTTCATCCAAAGCTTGTTATAACATTTTAAATACAACAAATGTGTGGACAACAATTTATATTTTCCAATTAGCTTAAATGTAGTATTTTCATGTTATTTAAAACCTTTTAACCAATGTTGTTCAATACACACATATTTACTTTAACTAAATCCTAAAACACCATATAACCAGTAGACAGTGTCTGGGCAAAAATGGATACTTGTTAAACTCACATCAATTAAATATACATGAATCAAATATAGACACGTGACCCCCTCCACACCCTCCCACCCCACCAGAAATTCCCCATAGTCTTTTGATGCAGGCGTTTGGCTTGTTGGTTGTGGGGGTGGTGTGTGCGGTCCAAGAGTGTCCACATCTCCCCCACAAGAAATATTTACAAAACTCTTTGTAATGCACTGCTCTGCCACAGCTGAGGGAGACCAAGGGGGCTGGTGGTGGGTGGGGGGGGTTACTTCACGGAAACAACGATCTGCTAGTTCCGTCCATTACTGGCAAAGTTCGCGTGTCTTTTTTTGTGTTGTGTTTTGTTTGGTTTTTTTTTTTTTGTTTTTTTTTTACTGTTGCATATAACTCCGTGTACATCTGTACCACATTTTCTCACTCCACTTGTCCAGTTGAGGGGCATCTGGGTTGGTTTTCTAGATTTTTTGCTATTGTGAACAGAGCTGCAATCATTATAGCTGTGCGTGTTATTCTCTGCGCGTGGTGGGTGGTAAGATGAGCTTGTGGGTATATTACCAGGAGTGGTATGACTGATTGGGTCAAATTGCACACTCATTTTGAGTCTTCAAGGGTTTCTCCACACTGCTTTCCATTATGGCTGTACAAGTTTACATTTCCCGCCACCAATGGATGAGTGTTCCCCTTTCCCCACACCTCTCCCGCACTTGGTTCATTTGTTTTTCTTGATCTAGGCAGTCTTATGGGGGAGAAATAATATCGTAAAGTACTTTTAATTTGCATTGCCCTTAATTTTTAGTGGTGTTGAACACTTTTTTTTTTTTTTTTTTTTTTTGGTCTCTTTTTGAGACGGGGTCTCCTTGTAGCTCTGGCTGACCTGGAACTCACTCTGTAGACCAGGCTGGCCTTGAACTCACAAAGATCCGCCTGCCTCTGCCTCCCGAGTGCTAGGATTAAAGGCGTGCGCCACCATGCCCGGCAATGTTGAACACTTTTTAAGATGTTTCTCAGCCATCTCTAATTCCTCCCCTGTGAAGTCTCTGTTCAGCTAGAAGAGCTGATCTTAAAGGAAGAGACTCTTGATAGGCTGACTAGACCCCAGTGGATGAACTTGCATTGAGGGTCGTCTGGGGACACTAACTTGACATGATAGGCTTTAGCACAAATGACAGAATGTATGAATTATAGTGGGAGGAGGTTATGGGTGGGGGCCAGCGGGAAGGGGCATATAAAGATGACTAAGATGTTCTCTATGAAATACATAAAACTAAATAAAAATTTACCAGAGAGGAGTGTCTCAGTACAGCATTTACGTGTGTCTGATGGTGCTTCGCCTTTGTGTCCTCCCATTACTACCCTTCTCCCAGGGTTTCTCTTTTTGCTTTCATGTCATAAATGTGTAAATCCTGATTAGGTGAGAGGAAATGTGTACTTGTCTTTCTCCATGATCCTTTTTCCTCCTTCCTGCTCACTTTACACACCTCTTTTCTCTTGATATAATTCCCCTCTTATGATTCACATATGTGTGCACATACATATCCTGCATATAAAGGAAAACGTGGTATTTTGTCTTTTTTGTTTGTTTGTTTTGTTTTGTTTTCCTCCTTGGGTATTTTTTTTCAAAGCCAATTTTTATTGAAGCTCTGTGCATTTCATACAAAATTTCAAATCAATTCTAGACCCATGCCCCTTCTTTGTCCCCCAACCCCACCAGAGCTCATGCATTCTGCCAAACATGTTTCTCATCTTTTTCTCAGTCTCTCTCAAAATTCTGGATGCAGAAGTTTACTGTTTTGAGCAGAAATTCACCATTTCAGACAGTTCTTTGATGCAGTCTTTTCTATTGTGGTTGTTGTTATTATTCCTTCCAGTATGTATCACTCCAAAATATGCATGCTACTATATCATAGGTTTTAACATCTTCAGCTTATGATTTTTTTCTTTGTTAGGCTGAAAGATGTCATGTTTGAAGGCTCCTCCTTGGCAAGCCCAAACCACCATCAGTTCTGCCCTTGTGCTCCACACTGGGGTTTTCCCTTCCCATGGTCACCAAATGAGGTGCAGTAAGCAACATGTCCTGTCTTGATCTTCCTGTGCTGTCTCCATGATACAGCTTGGGTAGTATAACAATGGCAGTCTATACTTTGAAGAGGCTGAAACCCCAGTAGTAGCTTAGTTGACAAGCTGGATGTCTCAGCAGTCCCTATCTGGAACTGAAGGTTTGGAGGATTCTTGGAGAGACATGAGTCTTCAGTCCATATTGGAAGACTGAAAAGCTGTGTCTCATGTCTTTGAAGGATGTCAAAAGCAGTGGCAGCCACAGGGTAGCTGCACTTGCCAGTAAGACAGGAAAAACAACTGTGCTCTTTTACTAAGATCTTTTTTTTTTTTTTTTGGTCTTTTTGAGACAGGGTCTCCCTGTAGCCCCAGCTGTCCTGGAACTCACATTGTAGACCAGGCTGGCCTTGAACTCACAAAGATCCACCTACCTCTGTGCAAGCTTGAACATCCGAAAGGAAAGTATAACCAGAAATAAGTAAATACTAAGACCTGAGAAATTGTACTTCAGGTATAAAACTTAAGATCTTAGTAAAAAGGGTTTTTTTTTGGGGGGGGGAAGCCCCTGGCTCCTTTTGGCTTTTCGATCACCAGTTCCGTCTACTAGAGGACAAAGTCAGGTCTTGATGGACCAGGATTCCCTTTTTGAACCATGAGCAGACTTTCCTCTTTATAGACTGGACACTGGCTGAAGTCCCATTAGTGGCTCTCCAAGACCTCCCTGCACAGGAAGACTGGTGACTCATATTTGCAGGACATTTTAAGAGATGACCCCATTTGCTTGGGATATTTTTTCCATCCCTTCACCTTAAGTTGGTGCCTATCCTTGAGAGTGAGATGGGTTTCTTACAGATAGCATATAGATGGGTTCTGTTTCCTAATCCATTCTCCCAGTCTATGTCTTTTGACTGGGGAGTTTAATTCATTAATATTTAAGGTTATAATTGAAAGATGTATGTTGCTTCCTTTGGCCTTATTATCCATTTGCATTTTTGGTCTAGGTTTCTACTTCTGAAGTTATGCTTTTATTAATTTCTCTTTCTAGGTGCCTGGGGATGGTTGCTACTCTCTTCTGTCCTTTGAGTTGCTTCAAGTATTCTTTGAAGGGTTGGTTTTCCGGACATGTATTCTTTCATCTTGTTTATATCATGGAAGATTTTTCTCTCTCCTTCAACTATAATCGAAATTTTTGCTGGGTGTAGTAACCTGGGTTGGCATCTGTAGTCCTTTAACATTGGGAATGCTTTGCTCCACATTCTTCTTGCTTTCATAGTTTGCACTGAGAAGTCAGTTGTAATTCTGATGCATTTCCCCTTATATGTAACTTGTTGTTTTTCTCTTGTGGCTTTCAGAATTTTGTCTTTGTTTTGGATGTCTAACATTTTAACTATGATATGGTGTGGGGAGTTTCTTTTCTGATCTTGTCTATTTGGCATTCTATGTGCTTCTAATTTTTTTTTTTTTGTCTTTTGAGACAGGGTCTCCTTGTAGCTCTGGCTGTCCTAGAACTCACTCTGTAGACCAGGCTGGCCTTGAACTGACAGAGATCCATCTCATTCTGCCTCCCAAGTGCTAGGATTAAAAGCATGCACCACCATGTAGGGGCTGGAGGGGTGGCTTAGAGATTAAACACACTGTTCTTGCAGAAGACCCAAGTTCAGTTTCTAGAATCCATCTCAGGCAGCTTACAACTGCCTGTAGCTCCATCTCCAAGGAATCTGTCTCTGGTCTCATCTATAGGCATTGCATTCAGACACACACACACACACACACACACACACACACACACACACTCACTCATACACACACCTACACACCAAATATACATAATTAAAAATAAACAAATTTAGAATGTAGGAGTATCTTATAAAATCTTTTATTTTATTGAAATGTCAAATCAGTTCAAAAATTTCTTGTATATCTGTAAATGTTTTGTGTTGAATGACATTTCCTTGGTTATGTGAAAAAGCATATATGTAACCTGAATATTTAATATTGTAAACAGATATCATAAACATACTTACCTACCAGGTTATTATTGCAGAATCAGAATTTGTAAACTGTACATATTTTTAAAAATACAGTTTTAAAAATCACCTAGTAATTTTCTTAGGCGTGACATTGATTTTAAAACATGACATTTGTTCCTAGTCTGCACAAAGATGTGAAGCTCACCAGTCATCAGAATTTGCTTTGTCTCTGGTGGCCTTAGGAGAGGAAACTGTAAGAGGCTTTGAAAAAGATGTGTCCTGTGTGTGGCTGGGTCAGCCGTCATTTGTAAGGTTCTTTTCTACATAGCTGAGTAACTTCTGCTAAGCCAGCGTTGTTCCATAGCATTTATAAAAGTTTCACACCACAGAAGTCTCATCAGCCTCACTTCTAAGCATCTTTCATGACGTGTGCCACCGAGCCCACTTTTTTGTTAGCACCTGCCTTATCGTTCGCACCTCTGAAGCTCACACCGTTTCTTTGCACAGCAGATTGCGGTAATCTGCTTTTCTGTTATTACATGGTGTAATTAAATGTGGATGATAATTTAGAATGAATTAATTATTTGTTTGTGGCATGCAGTCAGAATCTCAGATAAATTATCTTCCATTGTACCAATTGTTAGGAGTTCAAGAACTAGTAAATGTATGTAAGGAATTTAGGACAGTACATGGCACAGAGAGGGGACTTAATGATTTCAAAGATTACTGTACAAAACTTGTCATAATTCTAGAGGAGAATGACCAGGATTCTTAAGCAATTTGGTATCATGGGAAGCATTTTAATTCTCTTTAAATTTTTTTTTTGAGACCCGTAGCCCCAGCTGTCCTGGAACTCACTCTGTAGACCAGGCTGGCCTTGAACTCACAAAGATCTGCCTGTCTCCACCTCCCGAATGCTAGGATTAAAGGTGTGTGCCACCACACCCAGCTATTCTTTAAATAATTTTTATGTGAGAAACTTTAACAAATGTTTTATTTATTATTTTAATATTTTATGTGTATGACTGCATGGAGATGGGGGCACCCGGGTCATACAGTGCTCATGGACAGAGGTCAGAAGAGGGTGTGAAATCTGTAGAACTGGAGTTATGGATGGTTGTTAGCCACCATGCAGGTGCTGGGAATTGAACCCAGGTGCTCTGCAAGAGCAACCACTACTCTTAACTGCTGAGCCATGTCTCCCAGGTCCTGTGAGAATTTTTTAGAAAGAAAGTCTGCCTAGGTTAAAGAAAAGACACAAGCAAATGGTATCTGGACTGGGTGTATAGCTCAGTAGTTTAGTGCTTTCTTAGGTTAATAAGGCTCTGGATTGGATACCTAGCAACACACACACCCACACCCACACCCCCCCCCCCACACACACAAATCAGAAATAAAAAGCCAACCAAATAAGCAAATTCTCAAACCCTCTAATGTGGGAAAGAACCTATAGTTTTGTGGAGCATCAGCACGCACAAGGAAGATTAGAATTTTAGTCTTAATGTATGGAACAGATATCCAGAAATGTGGCCTTGCCCACAATGGCCCAGCCTGCATTAAGTAAAGGTTAAGACTATGTGTCCCCAAGTGTCTGGTACCTATGGTGCCTGACTGCCACAGATGTTCCGTAAAGACACTTTCATGGAGTGGGAGACTGTAGCACATAGCACCCATATTTCTTTGTTTCACGAGTTCAGTGTGGGGCTATATGCATATATACTTGTAGTTTCTGTGTAAATGTTTATATATTCATATTTCCTTTAGAAATGCCCCATATTTTATCCATATTACCTGATAAGTTTAGATGACAAGAACCATGCCAGATTAACTTGTAGTTTTGAATCTCTAAGAAAGCATTGAATAGAGTATAATTACATTCTGCTTGGATTAGACAAAGCTAATTGAATATATTTCTTTCCACCAAAGGTGACTGGGAATTTCCACCCATTCCTGGAAATCATTAAATTGAGATTAGTGACTATTCACAGAGAAGATCTATACTGCATAGCTCAGTGTTAGACAAGGTTAGAGGTTCATTTTCTTATTCTGCTTGTCCCTTTCTAACCATTCAATAAATACTTATTAAGTGGTTCTAACTCATTTAGAAATGCTTGATGTTGGGAAATAAAGCATTAAAAAATCTTTGGCTTTATTAACAATGTGATGCGTGTATTAATAATGTGGTGTGTGTGTGTGTGTGTGTGTGTGTGTGTGTGTGTGTGCTGGAAAACTAGATAGGAAGACTAGATCTGAAACATCTGTGGGGGTGTTTAGTCACTTGATCTGAGTAGACAGATGATTAAACTTTAAAGTTTTGCCTTGAATGGACTTACACGTAAACCTATGATTATGCTAGAGTTTTTTTGTAGTTGATAGAAAGTGATAGAAAAATGATAAGACAGTCCAACTCAAACTGGCTTAACAAGGAAGGGAACTCTCTGGAGCCCATCTGGAAAGTCCAGGGTATTTCTTGTTCACAGCACAGCCAGATTCATAGCATTGCTACAGCAAAAATCAGAGCATCCTTTCTATTTTGATGCTGCAACCCTACAGAATTTTGCTTCTTTCTTGGGAAAGCTTTTTCCTTGGGCTATCCCCTAACATATAAGACTTCCCAAGTTCAAGAGGAAGGAATTTCTCACCAGGTGTCCATAGCCAACAGACCAGAATGATTTCTGATGTAGTTACAGTTCTTATTTATTTATTTATTTATTTATTTATTTATTTATTATTATTATTATTTTTTTTTTGGTCTTTTTGAGACAGGGTCTCCCTGTAGCTCCAGCTGTCCTGGAACTCACCTTGTAGACCAGGATGGCCTTGAACTCACAAAGATCTGCCTGTCTCTGCCTCCCAAGTGCTAGGATTAAAGGCGTGCACCACCACGCCCGGCTTTGTGAGTTCAAGGCCAGCCCGGTGTACAGAGTGAGTTCCAGGACAGCTGGGGATACAGGGAGACCCTGTCTCAAAAAGACCAAAAAAAAAAAAGATGTATATTTTCTTTGTATTATTAAGTGTGTCCGTGTTTATGAATGTGCTTTGTAGTATCTTTGTTCCAGACTTCCCTAGCGAAACTATGAAAACAGTCTTTCTTTTTATTAAAAAGATAACTACAAGGTCAGGAATAACACAACCAAATGCTCCATCCACCACTGAAAACATATTGTAAAGATAAATACTTCCTTATTTCCAGAAGGGTAGAAATGTATGCTTGAATTTCATGCTGTATAAGAATTCTAAGGCTATGTTACAAACTCTTCAGCCTTCCAGTTGTTTTAAATTTATAAAAGATGATTATCACAAAGTCCAGTAGGGCAGATCATACCTCTATTGCACATTTCTCAAAAACCAGATTACTCTTAACTGCTTAGATGTAAGAGAGAAGCAGCAAAATACTGGCCAGAATAGGTATGTTTGGCTGGATTCGGAGGCTGGTAGGTATCACCATTCTGGCCAGTAGCCTTTTCTCTCCAGTTGCAAGCCATTGTGGATTTCCATTTTGACACAATGCTCAGAAAAAGGATGCTCAACCTGTAGGATATATTAAATCTTTCCGTTAGCATTGTGAATTTGGGCAGACAGAAGGGATGGAGGCTCTCGCTCTTTTTTGTGCAGACAAAATGCAATCCTATGGTTCTCTGCAAGACACTCCATGCCAGCCTCCTCCGTCTAGAACTTTCTACTTCAGTATTTGGGTGGGACTGAGAGAGGTATGTTTCCCCAACTACAGAAGTGGGAACTTGAAGTTCTCTGATGTAGATTATTAAACTGGCTCCATAAATGACTGCTACCTACATTTCTTAAACATTTCCAGGATTCTAAAGATCAGAATCATTTGTTTTGCATTTGTATTATGCTAACGTAGAGTTGCTCTTCCTGATGGCCAGGACATCATTTGCCATTACCTATATGCTTTATGTTTTCATGTATTCAGTTTAAGGCTACATAAACATCTTAGTTGTGCTGAAGTTAAAGGTTTCATTGTCAATGTATTTTTAAAATTTATTATTTATTATTTTTATTTTATGTGTATGAATGTATTGCCTGCATGTGTTGTGCAGTGCCTGTGGAGGTCAGAAGAAGGCATCAGATTACCTGGAACTGGAGTTATGAACAGTTGTCAGCTGTCATGTGACTGCTGGAAGCTGAACCCAGGTCCTCTACATGAGCAGTCAGTGCTCTTAACTGCTGAGCCAGCTCTTCAGCCCCACATTGTCTATGTTTCTTAAGCTAATTTTTAAAAGTGATTAAAATATATTTATTGTCCTGAAGTCATTTGTCACCTGACTTATAACTCTCTTGATCTCAGTTCTTGTTTCATACTTATACATGTGTGTATGTTCATGTTTAGTTACTGAAAACCAGCAATATAGTGGTATAGGACATATTTTTCTGTCATGCAGGTCTGAAAAATAAAAATATCCTATATGTAAATTCTTTTATTTTAGATGTATCATAGGGATGTTATAAGAAACTCCACATAAGAATGATAGCTAATTGAAACATCTTCTTTAAACAGGATATCTCCTAAGCACATGGAACTATAAAAATTAAATGTTATTGTTTATTAATTGCATTTAATTCTTACAAGTTTGAGAAAATTACTTTCCTAAATGGAATCAATTTAAATATAGTCTCAGGAAATACAACTACTTACTTATAAAGGAGTTGAAAAACACCATTTTATATAGAAACTTTCCTTTATTAGGTGAGTCATTTATTTTATTGGATTCAGATGGTAACTCATGCATTGCAGAAATAATGATTTTTAAAATAACTATTAAAATCTGTTGTTCCTCCATTCTGATATCCTGATATGTAACAGACCCCCTTTGGGAATTTGCTCCTAGAAAAGGAAATTACAAAAGTAATACAACTTAAACCAAATTTCAACTCATATTTGGGTCTGAGATATGGCATATTATTCTGAGTCATGAGTTCCAAGGACTGTATTTCTTATTAATATATTTTTCTTCCTTTTCTCTATTTCTCTCCCTCTTTCCTAAATAACTTTAATTCTATTTGTCAATAAGAAAATGTTTCTATGCAACTGGCCGAAGGCCAAAGGTGAATGCCAAGTAAACTCAGCCACCTCTTTGACACTTATTTATGGGATTCCTACCCAGCATGCCTCAGGCTTTCTGTGCCCATGTTCTGCCAAGATAAATCTCTGGGCAACACAGTACTTGTTTTGAAGTGGAATTGAGAAAAGTTTAATTATTTGTGGGGTTGATTTTTTTGACAGGTCAGCAGAAAACTGCTTTATTGAATCCAGATTAATATATTCAAGTAAAACTCATGAAACAAAGTGTGTTGGCTTTGGCAGCAGGTTTTGGGCAATAGGCAAATGCAAGGACGTCCTAGGAGGGCTGAAGTGAGCATATGCATCTCTGGGGAGATCTCTTCATCACATAAAGGAGCCAGCTGAATGGCTGTCCAGTATCAATTGTTTCTAGACACAGTTGGGTAGAGAAGAAAAATTGGACCCTGGCTTAAGTTCATTGTACTACCACAATCTCTAATAGCAACATCCACAGTATCAACAAAACCAAGGGCTTCCAGGAAACTCTATTGCAGTCTTCAGCAAACTCCAGGAATAGAATAATGACCAGGAATTAAATGGCCATGTAATGGGAATGAAGGCAAGAATGAATGAATGCCATTCTTCAGAGAGAGAGAGAGGTGGGAAATGAACATTTTAAAAAATTCTGAATGGTCATGAATTATTCATGCTGTGCCATCTGAGAGAGAGAGAGAGAGAGAGAGAGAGAGAGAGCACTAAGTTTGATCATCTGCTAAAGAGCCACATTTCCCATGAAAGAACAGGACTTTGGAACCTGACTCACCTTCACAAATTCTGGGGTGCCCGAGGAAAACCAAGAACGACAGTTTATCAACTAAGGAGAATATGACTACCATGTGGGCTGGGAGTACACACGAGAACATGGCCAAGACAGTCCCTCAGAGATGGGCTTCCGTGAGAAGCTTCATCATGATTAGAAACCATGGATGAAAAGCCATGAGCTAGGAGCAAAGTCCGCACCATCGGTTTGCTCTTCTGCCAGTGTTAACCTGAAGTCAGAAGCGGCTTGGTGATTCTGGATTCTTAAAAATAGAATTATTTAAAAAATATTTTATTGATTATTTTTTACGTTTTGCCTGAATGTGTGTAAGTGCACCTGTGGTGCACATGGAGGTCGGAAGAGGGCATTGGAACTGTAGTTACAGAGGGTTGTTAGCCACTATGTGGGTCCTGGGAACCAAACCTGGGTCCTCTGCAAGAGTAGCCAGTGCTCTTAACCACTGAGACAACTCTCCATTCTCCCAAACACAATTCTTTAAATGTGCCACTAAATGCATGGTAGTAATACTCTAAAGATGCAGGACTCCATCTCCTGAGAGGAGCGGTTATGCAGACAGGCCAGGACAGCCACAATCTAATCTAATGGCAACAGTTTCCACGTTCCAGCTCTGGAAGTGGCAGCTTTGCAAGTGGCTCAGGAAAAGTGTAAGCAACTTCCTTTTCAAATTAGCTCATATTTTGGGGATGTACAAGCCTCATCACCTTAAATGACATCTTATTATTTTTGTTTTATGTGCATGAGTACATTGCCTCTATGTGTGTAAGTGTACATGTGTCATGCAGTGCCTGAGGAAGTTAGAAGAGGGTGTCAGATCCCCCTGAAACTGGAGTTAGGATGGTTGTTAGCAAACATGTGGGTGCTGGGAATCAAACCCAGGTTCTCTGCAAGAGCAGCCTGAGCCACGTCTCCAGCCCTGATAAGCCTCATCTTTAAATCTACTTCTATTTGATGATGGATATTTGTGGACAAAGTTTTACTCCATAGCTATGTTTGCCCACTGTTACTCTTCAGGATTTGCTCATCTCTTTCTTCACTCAGTGGAATTAACATGTGGTTCAGGTTAGAGGCCACCACGTACACATTTCAAATCAATAGCTTTCATATTGTCTGTCCTCAGAACTGCCATTTGTCTTGGTTAATTACTGTTAGAGAGATGCTCACAGCATTTTATTGTTTCTTGTTCCTGTGTTCTTTACCCTGATTCAGAAAGACTTGGTCAGGGGAGCTCTAACTGATTAAGGATATTAGTGCTTCAGCTCCTGCGTGTGCCTATAGATCATTACACAACAGATTTATGGAACTTTGGACATTTTATTTCTTTTTCTAAATTTTATTTATTTTTGTATGTGTATGAGTGTACTGTCTGCATGTAGGTCTGTGCACCCGTGTCGTGCAATGCCGCGGCGGTCAGAAGAGGGTGTCGGATTCCCCTGGAACTGGAGTTCTCCTGGAATTGGAGTTACAGACATTCTTAGCCACCATGTGGGTGCTGGGGATCGAACCCGGGTCCTCTGCAAGAGCAGTCGGTGCTCTTAACCGCTAGGCTATCTCTCCAACCCCTGGACATTTTATTTCAAACTGAATATTTTATGGTTTCATCTTGAGAGACAGACTCTTGTAATCTCTAAGACCTCCAGGAATTACTGTTAGCTCAGAGGTAGGCTGCAGATGCACATAGCTCTATATTTCTCAATGGAATTACATATCCTCACATATCCCAGTTAATACTGCAGGTTCTTCAGCAGATGGGAAACAGGAACATAGAACTTTTGCTGGGCATTTACTTTGTGTTAGGTATGTTTTAATACTTGTTTATAAATGCTCTAAAAGCTAATCTGTTCTTTGGCAAATATCCAAATATTTTGTCACAATGAATAATTTCCCAGACCCACTAGGTATGTGTAAAGCAAGGGTAAGTTACACATGCTAAGTCTGCCAAGTATTCCTATCTCAGAGATGGAGAATTACTTTCAGCTACAAAATGCACTAATGGAAAATTTAATAAAAACAAATGGAACTGTAGGCTTAATATTAATAAACAACAATCAGAATCCTGATTAATGTCTGATAGTTTCATATAAGTCCACCTCATTCATTTGAGCTGTGGCACAGCACTCTATTGGTTAGATATCTCACAATTTATTCACTCTCACCAGCAAATGTTAAGTCGTCCTCCAACCACGCTAGGATTTGTATTTGTTGATGAAAAAACACAGCTCTTACCTCAAAGTGAACACAGATTCAGGTTTACCTTGGGGTCCCATGTTTCAACACCATAACAGTTTCATGAAGTTTTATAGCAACAGAGCAAAGAAAGTCATAGAACAAGGCATGGGTGGAGAAATGAAGCAGATGAGTAACATCAAACAGAGAGATCTCTGTGGTCACAGATGCTAGCAGATGACATTCTTAGCTTTTGGCTTGGTGGGAACCAGGAGTCTGTTTGTACAGTTCAAATGGAATAACTAATAGTCACAAAGTTGTTAAGTCACACAGAGACATGGGTAATAAATGGCTATTATTTATAACCCAAGGCGATTTGTCTCTGGATCTGCACCATTCCAAATCTCCATAATCATTAAATTTCTAATCAGTCAATTGGCCTTGTAGGGTGTTGAATGCAAAATACTTCCTGCTGAGAGTTTCAGTTACTACACCAAAAGGAGAGTTTTATAATCAAATTTGTTGTACTTCAGCTCTGAGTTGGAGAGGCTAAGTCCCCATATCTCACAGAGAAATTTTAAAAATAACTTTAAGTACAAACTGTGACAAATAAAAACAGAGGGGTGTTCAAGAAATAAAAACCAGTTAGCGTTAAATGGAGCACTGCTAAGAAAACTCAAGAAAATATATGGGGAAAACCCGTAAGCCATCTCGGCCAACAGTATCAACTGGCATCAGTACTGAAAACCAGCCTTTATATAGAGAACAGAAAACCAAAAAGTGGTAAGCTTGGAAAATTGTGTTTCCTAAAAATTTAAGTAGGCACAAGGCAATGCTGAGAAGAGGCTCTGCCTGTCAAAAGACTGATTTTAAAACATTTAGCTTTCTGAGCCAAATTTTATATTATTTATAGATTCAATGCCTTCATCTTCACCCCCCCCCAAGCTTATAGGGGGAAAAAAAAACTATTTCTGACATTCAGAAGAGCTATTTCATCCTCAGGGTTAGTTGATAGTAAAAGATAGAAGGATTAATAAAAGAGATGTGTTTAGTGAGTCACTGGCACAAGAGCTCAAAGAGGCTACACTCCAAGGTGAGGCAAGGGTACCCCAGCATCTTCTTTTGGTGCTTTAAAGCTATGATTGAAAGTCAGAGCAAGAAACAGGTGTTTGCCAAGAATGATCAATGCCTTTGGCTTCTTTCAACCTGGACTGCTTGGTAGCATGACTGGGAGCTGTTAGGCTTCAGGGAAGAGTATAAAGCTGAAGTTGAATATCCAATTGAAGTGGATTTGTAGCTTCTTATTTGAAATGCATAGAGGCTTCAAGGTGAAAAAACTGGGGTGGAAGATATCAGCATGTTGCGATGGCTAGGTCCTCATATTTTGGCAGGTCTTTCTGTGTGGGAGACAAAGAGTGTCTGAAGTGACAAGCTGAAGAGAAATGGCACTTGGTCTGTAGCCATGGCATTTGGTCTGTGGTCAAAAGGCTCTGGCTGAAGAACACAGTGTGCATGCTTCAGTAACTTTTAAGATGAAATGTTATGTTACCTTGTCAACTTCATGAACATAGCATTTTACATAAGAAATTGTATCTATGAACACAAAACCTCTTACATAAGGAACAGTATCTATAGATGCAAAGCTGCTGATTGGCTCATTACTGGTATAAATATTCTTGGTTTTTAGGCCATTGTTAGTAGTAATAGTAGCATTAGTGGTTAGTAGTGTTAGTAATTGCATGCAATTGTGAATAACATTAAGAATTATAAAAGTTAAGAAGTGAATGGTGCCATTAAAAGAAACTGCAAAGAATAAGTTAGATGAGTGATTCATTCCTAGTCCACCTTCGATGATTCGCGCCGCTGGAAGGCGCATTTCTGATTTCTCAGTGAGGGTCAAGAAACCATGAAATTTCGTTTTGTTCATTGTGGTGGTTTGAATGAGAGTGTTGCCCATAGGCTTCAAGTATTCAGACATTTTGTCCCCAGTTGGTGGTGCTCTTTTAGGAGGTCTTAGAAGGTGTGGCCATGCTGGAAGAAGTACATCACTGGGGGCAGGCTTAGTGAGTTTAACAAGTCATGCAGTCTCCAGTCTCTCTCTCTCTCTCTCTCTCTCTCTCTCTCTCTCTCTCTTTCTCTCTCTCTCTCTCTTCCTGTGCTCATTGGAGATGTGAGCCTTGTCTTTCTGCTCCACCCGTGGTCACCATGCATCCCTGTCACAATGGACTCTAATTCCCTGGAGCCATCAATTGTAAGCTCAAATAAACTCTTCCTTTTATAAGTTCCCTTGGTCATGGTGGTTTTATCACAGCAACAGAAAAGTGACTAATACAGTATTTTGTACCAGAGAGTGGGCTGTTGGCTGTGAAGAACCTGATCATGTGGGTGTTCGGAGAAATGTAGAAGACTTTGGAACTTTGGGCTAGAAAAGCTGTTGACTATTGTAAGCAGAGCTTAACTGGCCATTCTAGTAGAAGCCTGGAAGAAAGCATTACTGCAAAAAATGTAGTTCCAGAGGAAAATACAGACTTAGGCAGCAACTGGGATATTTTGGCAAAGAGTCTGGCCACAGTTTGCCCACAACCCCAATGCTTGCCTGATGCTAAGTTGAAAAGTAACAGACTGGGGCTGGAGAGATGGCCTAGCAGTTAAGAGCGACTGCTCTTACAGAGGACCCAGGTTCAATCCCCAGCACCCACGTGGCAGCTAAGAACCATCTTTAACTCCAGTTCCAGGGGAATCTGAGACCCTCTTCTGACCTCCAAGGCATTGCACGACACAGCTCACAAACCTACATGCAGACAGTACATTCATACACATAAAAAAATAAATAAAATTAATAAAAGAAAAGTAATGGACTAATGTCTTTGGCAGAGGATATTTCAAGACAGCCTAACATAGAAATGGTGGTGTGGCTATTAATGGTGAATATTGTGCAGATCTACAGAGAAAAAGAGCAGATGGGGCAGAAAGAAATGCAGAATGTACAGTTTGGATTGGAAGAGTGCACTAGGAAGATTAATGGTGGAGCCAAGGCATGTCCTGAAGGAGAGGGTCCCTTTGATAAGGAGATTAAAGTGATTAAGGAGAGGCCTAGCTATTTACAAGTAAACAATGGAAAAAGTGGGATTAAAGTGATTAAGGATGGGCCTCGAGATTTACAAGTAAACAACAGAAACAGTACCTTCAGGGCAAGACCACACCCAGCTAAGCCTCCAGCTTTTGAAAGGAAAATACTGAAAGGGCAGAGAAAAGTTGCGAATGTGGTTGAAATAGGCCAGGGTCCATCCCAAACTTGCAGCCAAACTTGGTAGTTTCATTCATGTGGTGCTGGCTTTAGAGGCATGAAGGATGCAAGAGTGAAGGGGTCATCAGTTCTTCCTCTGCTGAGGCCAGGCAGAGTGCAGCATGGGCATCCCTGAATAAAGAAGGCCCTGATAGGCCACTGTGTGAAGCTGTGAATGTGAAGCCTGGTTGGCAGCAGAGACCCCAAGAAGACATTCAAGATGCCAGAGCTGTGAGATATTTGTCAAGGAGAGCTGCATACAGGGAGTGGTACCAGCCTAAAGAAGATATGTATGTTGCAAGAAAAGGACTTGGTGTTTGCTCTGCTGGGTTTTGGTTTTGTTTTGGTTCAGTATTTTCTCACTATGCTTCTATTCTTCCCTTTTGGAATGGAAATATGTATTTGGTTCCACTGTATGTTGGGAGTATGTAATTTGTCTTTTGACTTTACAGGAGCTTACAGTTAAGAGATTAGCCTGGGTCTCAGAAGAGACTTTGGACTGTAGACTTTTGAGTAGAGTTGAGACTGGTAAAGACTATGGGACTTTTAAGGTTGGACTAAATGCATTTTGCATTTTATATGGTCTTGAGCTTATGGGGGCCAGGGAGTGGAATGTGGTGGTTTGAATGAGAATGTCCCCCATAGGCTTCAAGTATTTAGACATTTTGTCCCCAGTTGGTGGCACTATTTTGGGAGATCTTAGAAGGTGTGACCATGCTGGAGGAAGTATGTCTCTCTCTCTCCCTTGCTTCCTGTGCTCATTGGAGATGTGAACCTTGGCTTTCTGCCCTGGTCACTATGCCTCCCTGCCACAATGGGCTCTAATTCCCTGGAACTTCAATTGTAAGCTCAAATAAACTCTTCCTTTTATAACTTCCCTTGGTCATGGTGGTTTTATCAAAGCAACAGAAAAGTGACTAATACACTCATATTCTTACTCAGATCTTACTAATTATATTAAGAAAAAGACAAACCTGAAAACAAAAAGACAAATAATCATAATAAACCCCAAATCAATAATCCTATCTATATCATGAAAATCAACATTTACATAAATAACCAAAAAATAAGAAGTATTAGGGTCATAATAACATTAGATTGCATGTTATTTTAATATCATAATCTTATTTTCTAGGAATGCAGTTTTATATATATTAATTAAT
This sequence comes from Rhizomys pruinosus, assembly GCA_009823505.1. Classification (NCBI taxonomy): domain Eukaryota; kingdom Metazoa; phylum Chordata; class Mammalia; order Rodentia; family Spalacidae; genus Rhizomys; species Rhizomys pruinosus. The sequence goes on along the minus strand of VZQC01011344.1, from coordinate 1,417,203 downwards.
TCGTGTGGTTACTAAGATTCTTACGGATGCAGAAAGAAGTTTCAGACATTAATTTTGACCTTATCTTAAATAATGCTAGAATATTTGTTCACTTTGTGATTAAAAATGCTTTTCTAATTTGCTGATGAATCTATTATGCCTGGATATTACTATTGCTAGCATAAAGCAGGAACAGTCAAATGAAGGGACAATATGCTTCCCTTGAGTTACTGCTGCTTATTTTCCAGACAAGAATGCCTAGAGCTCCTTAATTTCAGCTCTTGGTTGACATTTAATCCAGTTGTATGGACTCTGGTGAACTTACTCATTCCTGGATTATGTGGTAAGGCTTTTCTCTATATTCCTCTATATGAGTGCTTTCTGAAAACAAGGCAGAAATAAAGAGACTTCCAAATCAAACAGACAAATAACAGAAAAAATACAGGCCACAATTGTTGAATTTCTAATAAGTCAGCCTTGTAGGGTTTTGAATGTGAAATACTTCCTTTTGGGAATTTCAGTTGAATACACAGGTATTCATTGTTGTGCACAGAACTGTGTTACCTCAAAGTCCGTATGCTTACATCCCAGCCCTCTTAGTATCTCAGTGTGACTGTATCTGGAGTCAAAGTCCTTACTGAAGTAATTAAGCTTATTTGAGGTATCTAGGGTGAGCTCCAATTCAATATGACTAGTGTTCTTATAAGGAGGAACATGAAGGTCACATGTGGTGGCATATACTTGTAATTCAAGGCCTTGTGGAGTAGAGGCAGAGGGATTGTGAGTTCAAGGCCAGTATGCTACAGAGTGAGGCTCTGTAACAAAACTTAAAAAAATGGTTATTTTTATTTTATGTGTATGAGTGCTCGACCTGCATGTACATAAGGACACCACATGTATACAGAGCTTGTGAGGACAAAAGAGGGCACTGGATCTCCTGGAACTGAACTGAAGTTATGGATGGTTGTTAGCTGCCATGTTAGTGCTGGGAACTAAACCCAGGTCCTCTGCAAGAACAGCCTGTGCTCTTGACCACTGAGCCTTCCCCCCTTTAACACTGAAACTTACAGAGAGAAAAATGCGAAGACAAAAGAGTAAGGTAGCAGTGGATAGGCATGTGAGAAAGCCTAGAATGGATGGTTCCTGCCATCCCTGAGAAAGAACTAATGCTGCAGACGCCTTTATCTCTGACTCCGGCTTCCAAAACTGTGAGAAGAGAACCTGCACATCTCAGTATGTGATACTTCATTACAGAAGACCCGGCAAATGAATGTCACATTTATTCCTCACACTTTTCTGTTAGAGATGCTTTGTAACTGTGTGATTTAATTGCAAAATACGTTTCTATATACTAAATGAAAGATCACAATATAATTATTTTTGACCCCAAATGCAATATGCCATGACATGACACACATAAATTTCACTGAAAACATTTTAAAATTGGGCCATCATGATTCAATTTGTTTTCTTTGCATGTGGCTCAGTCTGGGATCCACATGAAGCCAGATTTTACCTACACTGTTTATAAGTTCTAGGATATTCCACCAGCATGTATATTAGCTTTCTTTGGTTTCTTTTTCATTTTAGTGGTGATTTGATATTAATGCATAATTTTATGGGGTCTATTATGGCTATTGGCCAATTTGAGAATGTTTATAAATTAATCAGGAAAAGAAAATAGTAATTTTTGTCATTACCTATACAGTGCTATTCTATTTTCCTGGCTTTTTAGAAATGAAGTTACCTTGGTTCCATGGCTTTTGACTCAGAGTTCATTTTAGAAGTTTGTTATTCTGGGCATCTTAGCAGCTTGTTTTTTTTAAAAAATATTTCTATTTATGTAGATGCATGTATGTCTCTGTGAGTATATGCCACTGTGTGTGAGGTGTAGTGGGAGGCCAGAAGAGGGAGTTAGATCCCATGGTTATGGAGTTTCAGGCAGCTGGGATGATGTAGAATCTCATGGACTATTCAAGGAAAATCAGGATTTTAGGCCTTGTTTTCTTTCTCTTCATGTGTCTACACCAGCTTGTCAGCAGGGTGTTTGCTGACTGGCTTTGCGGCTGGAGCTCTGGCAGCCAGCCAGTGTTAGCCTATGGTTTTGTTCCCCTCTGTTGTTGTTTCCTCTTTCTATTTCCTCATAGGGAGATTTCTGCAATGGCTTTCAGACTGGGGATATTTTTTAAGCATTTTTTTCCTTTCTAAATTTATAATTATTTGCCCAACTTTAAGATTTTACTGAGGGGCTGGAGAGATGGCCTAGCAGTCAAGAGCACTGACTGCTCTTGCAGAGAACTCGGGTTCGATCCCCAGCACCCACGTGGCGGCTGAAAACCGTCTTTAACTCCATTTCCAGGGAAATCTGACACCCTCTCCTGACCTCCTCAGCATTGCACGACACGGGTGCACAGACCTACATGCAGACAGTACACTCATGCACATAAAAATAAATAAAAATTGAAAAATGTAAAAAAAGTTTCCTTCCATTACTGATTGACAGCAATGTGTGGGCAGGATCTCTGAAAGCCCATTGTCTTCCATTTAAAAAAGGGCCATCTGGTCCCTGGAGCCAGCTGCTAAGGTGATACTACAGAAAAATGTTAGCAATATGATTTGTTTTCTTTTTAAAAATATTTTTATTGAAGTTTTGTGTCTTACATACATTTCTCAATCCAGTTTCATCTCATTCCCCTTCCATGCCCGCCCCCCCACCCCATGCATTCTACCAAACACGACTTTCTTTTTTCTCAGTCTTTTTAAAGTTTCTCTACGCAGAGGTTTACTGTTTGGGGCAGAAGGTTGCTGTTTCAGTCAGTTCTTTGACCCAGTCCTTTTGCTATTGTTCCCTCCAATTTGTATTTGGTGTATCATTGTTTTCTTTAAAAAAGCAATTCTAGCTGGGTGTGGTGGCGCACACCTTTAATCCTAGCACTTGGGAGGCAGAGGCAGGCGGATCTTTGTGAGTTCAAGGCCAGCCTGGTCTACAGAGTGAGTTCCAGGACAGCTGGGGCTACAGGGAGACCCTGACTCAAAAAGCCAAAAAAAAAAAAAAGCAATTCTAGGGATATCAGAGGAGATGGAAGATATTACCTTGCCCAGCACTCCATAACCCACAGACATTTTTCAGGAACCAACTAGCCTCTTCGCACTGGGGCACACATGCTGCTGCGGCCACTGCAGGGATGCTGCACATTTTCCTGTCCTCACAGATTACTGCGGGGCTGCCTTGCACTGTTTGGCTTGGCTCAGGTCAACAAGTTCTGACAGCTGCAGGTCAACACTGGCCTTTGTCTTTCCATCAGCCACACTTAGTCCTGGGCTGGGCAAACAATCCCTGTCCTCAGGTTACTTTAACATTATACTCTGGGGAGGGGGATAACTGCCCACCTCTAGGACAAAGTGAGTCTTTTCTTCCCTCTACAATTACTGTTGCTTAGGCTTGAAAGCCTTCCAGAAGCTCACTTAGCACAGCATTTGGCTTTCTGTTAATTTTCTCCCTAAGAACCTAGCTTAGCACAAATCTTACCACATTTGCCTTCAAATGTTAAGGGCAGACCTCTCTTTCTATGCCATTCTTTTCATAGCCTCTTGACTACTTTAGTATTTTATGAACCCAATTCATCTACCGGTGTAGATTACTCAGATCTGATAAACCCTCCCTGTCCTTGTAGTGCTCGTCCCAGCACAGGGCTCAGCAAAGCCACTAAAGCCCATAATAGTCATGAGGTCTCTGCTGGCTTAAATTGTCTTAACTCTCTTATGAACAGTCTCTTGTTGAACACAGCAACCTTGGAATGAATCACCACCTTGCACAGGCCCATTTCTCTCAGCAATGTCCTTTCTTTTCATACCCAATAGTCATGAGAACTTCAATCCAGCAACAAACAAGTGTCCCCGTGACATCTTTGAGCCAGTCTACCAGGGTCAATTTCTCTTTTATTGCCTCAGGTTATGCAGCCTGTGCTTCCAGAGCACTCAGACTGATTCCATCTGCTCCCATGTGCCAGAGCCTGACAAGCCAAGCTGTGGGAAGTTCTTTCAGTTTTTCCTTAAAAGTCCTTGCAGACAAGACATTCAGAAGCAGAATGCCCCATGACTAGCATTGTTTCCGAACTCCCTCTGACTGCTCAACAGTGGATTTGTTTCTTTTTTTTTTTTTTTTTCTGTTGGACCTGAGGAAAATCTTCTAACTCTTCTACTTCACTCTCTGTATCACTATGCAAATTGGGTTTCCCTTTCTTGGATTATAGAAAGGGCTCTTTAGCACAGATCTAGTGTCTACTTTCCATTGATCCCACAGCTGTTAAGAAGCAGCAGGCCAATGGCTCCATGTCATCCTTCTACTCATCAAATCAGAGCCCAACATGAAGAATGCTAGCCATAGTTCATTTTCTGTTGCAATTTCTCCTGTAAACAAGCAAGTTCATTCTGGGCAGCCATCTTAGCCTGTGTTTCATGCCTTATGGCTTAGTGTATCTAACAGTGGCCACAGCGATAGAATGTGCAAATGGCCGAGGAGTCATAAGCTTCATTAAGGAGGCCAAAAAGCCATAAATTCCTTGAAATGGCTAGCTGGCCCTAAATTGGCAGCCTGGCCTTGCTCAAGCCTTATCAACAAGTCAGTTCCAGGATGGAAGGAGACTATTTGTGCAGCCGACCTGTCTCCTTCAGGGCCTTGAGATATCAGCCTTCATGGCCTGGGAAAGCGATCTTAAAAGAAGACCTTCAACTATGTAAGGGCACCAGACCCTGGCATCAAAACCTTCCAGCTGGGCTCAGTGACTAAAACCTTTCAGCTATTTTCTTTTTTTCTCTCTCTTTTTTTCTCTCTTAGGTAGCAGACACTCCCCTTCGAGTGAGGAAGTATCTGTCCTTGCCGTACGCTTGGAACAAAAGCAGTCATGGCCAGTTGCACACCTGGCTCAGGTTCTTATTTCTTTGACTCCTTCCTTTTTCCTCTCCAGAAATCTAACACATAGAACTGCTGTGACAGATGTCAATAGTCTGTGACACATGAACTGCTGCGACAGATGTCAACAGTCTCATCCGTGCACACTTCTTTCAGGGACAACATGAATTCTCTGGTTCTTCAACCATTTTCAGCATGGCCCCATGTTAACAAAACAGCCCCCACTCATGAAGGAGGCATGCCACTCCACGCTATGTAGAAGAAAGGCACCCTGGAATCCTTCCAAGAAGATTCCATTCTCAGACAGCTCAGGCTTAGTTGTAAGCTCTGGCACCCATCTTAGGGAAAAGGGACCACCACAAAGGCAAGGTGGCACACCATGCTGTTCCACAGGGGAAAGGTAGCATTGAGATTGCTCCTGCAGCTCCTTCTCACTTGGATAAGCCTCAGTCCCATGTCTCTGCACCCATTTCAGGGGTCACACAACTATTCTTCCCAACTCACCGCTGACCCTGCTGGTCCCTGTTTGGGGGGCTGTTGTGTTTTGTGACTTTTCCTGAGGCAATGTGAACAAATGTCTTCTTACTCCAGATAGGACACTGACAACAAAGCAAAGAAATGATTCCATACAAGTCTAGCTTAGTGAGCCAGTGAGTTTATTTGGTTACCGATCCCAGAATGAGTGGAGATTCACAAAAGCTGCATCCTTGGGGCTCCCTGCAAGACTTCTAGACAGCTCAACCAGTCTGAGTCTCCTCTCTCCAGCAGCTCTTATTGGCTCTAGAATCTTGGGGAGGGGCCCTGTGAATCTTATGTTTCAGAAACTTCAGGAGATTTTCTTACTTCTAAAGCCTTGAGTCTCAATTAATTTCTCTCCAAGAAGGAATGTTTCAACTTGGGGGAAGTTGCTATACAAGAAGAATCCGAAAAAAATGGAAGGAGATCCTTAGTATTGGAGAGAAGAAAAATGAGGACAACCTGTTTGGCCAGGTGTTAAACCCTGACATAGTCCTCTGCTGAAGTAGGTTGGAAAGAGGGAGAGAGTAGGCTTCTAGTCTGCCTTCCTGCCCAGGCTCTGGAATCCTTAAGGGGCACTGTCCAGTTGAGCTGCCACACTTATTTGTGTAGAACATGGAAGCAGACTTCACACTCATAGATGAGACCCAGTAGCTTCAGACTCATATCACCTCAGCAGTCACCATGCTAGCTACATTTGAGAAAACATTTATCCTCAGAGATTTGCTGCAAACCAACGGGAAGACATTAGTGAAATTAAAAGAGCCACCAATAAAAAGTTAAGAAGAAACCCATACAAGTAATAGATGAAAAGCTAACCAAAGAAGCTTCTTAAAAATCTTTAGAGAGAGGGGCTGGAGAGATGGCCTAGCGGTTAAGAGCGCCGACCGCTCTTACAGAGGACCCGGGTTCGATCCCCAGCACCCACATGGCGGCCGAGAACCGTCTGAAACTCCAATTCCAGGAGAACTCCAGTTCCAGGGGAATCCGAGACCGTCTTCTGACCTCCGCGGCATTGCACGACACGGGTGCACAAACTTGCATGCAGACAGTACATTCATACACATAAAGAAATAAATAAAATTAATAAAAAAAATTAAAAAAAAATCTTTAGAGAGAGCCAAGTTGCTATTATCACTAAAAGAAAAAGGAGGAAAAGAAGGAGGAAGACAAGAAGTTGAAAAGGAAGAGGAGGAGGAAGAAACAGCTCCTGTGAAGATGAATAGAGAACATAAAAGCATCCCAGAAATTCAAAATCTGATTGGCAATGTGAAAGATGATACAGTGTGTGTGTGTGGGGGGGGGTAAGAATGAGCATTTGTGAAGGCCAAGCTACTAGTCTGTGCAATGGACTATCTCCAAGTCTGGAGTGATGGTTAAGGAAAAGAATGGAAAATGAGTGCACACACAGTTTAGACCATGATATTCTGAATTCTTTAGTAAGAAGTTCCAGAAAAAAGAAGTGTGAACATAGGAAATGGCACAGATGAGAAGAATTTCCCTTGAGCTAAATACTTTATTTAGTCTTTGAATTAAAAAGGAACTCTTATCTAGACATATCTTATTGGAGTATTGGTCAATAAGGATTAAAAGAAAACTGTAGAAGATTCCAGAAGGGAAAGTGCATCAGGAAGCAGAGATATGAGAGGTAAAAGAAGAGCCAGATTGCACTAAGACAGCCAGTGGACAGCAGCGGAGAGCAGAGGACAGCAGCAGACAGCCGGGAAGCTGCAGGCAGCTCTTTCTACTCAGGAGGTGATGGAGGACGCTCTACCTCCATCCCTCATGCCACTTAGAATTCGACTTTCAGCCTCTGATTGAAATTTCACCATGTATCCTCCCCACCTGTGTGGCTTTTGAACATGCAGCCGCGTGGGCTCTGTTCAGGAGATGTGTGCACATCAGATCCATGTTGTGGCCTGCAGGCAGTATTGTGAAGCCCCCTGGGTTTGTGACTCTTTGGCTTCATTTACAGTGATGATTCAGCTTCATTAGCTGTTTGTTCCCTGTGTGGCTATACACACTCCACAGACATGAGCTCCAGTCTCATGCCTCCTCCCCGAAGACCACAAGGCTGACTCAGTGTGCTTGTGAGGCCTAATGAGTCTCATGTGGTCAGAATCCTGGCTGTAACAATCATCTTCATGATTGTGCTTCATTTTAGACTAAACATGTCTTAGATGACAGACTAGCCAGGGATGTAAAATATTCTTTATAAATACAGACCCGTTAGTGTTGTTAGCTTTTATTTCTTACCTGCCAATCATTGTCCAAGACCATAAATTTTACAAATAGAATGAAGAGCTTGGTAAGAATTGTGTGGTTTAATTGCAGCTCTTCCATGACCATAGATCTGATGAGGAAGTTTTCTCCACTGACACTTTTGAGAACTGTTGCATTTTCAGAGAAGACCCTAGAGTAGGCTTACAATTTGGTTGAATCTGTGCTTAGGAGAAGGCCTACACTGCAGGTGTCATCAGAAGGCACGTGAAGTAAAGGAGCAGTTGACACAGCTCTGATATGATTCAGGGTCAGTGACACAGGAACTCAGCCACCCACACGCTGATGGACCTACAGTCCCAGCAGACCTTGGAGGCCTGCTGCTGGGATCCCCACTCCACTCTGTGCTTCTAGAGGAGGCCACTGCTGTCGTTGAGTGCTTCACTGCTCCACCATATGGACCTAAGTATGAGATTTTTAGCTTTTTTCATTTATTATGAGAGGAAACATGCGTGGGTAAAAGTGTGATGTAAATTCCACACATTAATCAGATGGGAAGCACTTATATTAGCATTCTTTTTGTTTCTGTTTTGGAACCAACAGCAACTCTTCCTTTCCGGTTGAGCTTATTCTCTTTCTGCATACACTCTCCTATGAAATTGACGCATGCAGCCTTGGTGTGTGTCTGCCATGGCTTTTTCCACAGTCTCTGCCTCTTCACTTCAGTGTTTTCCCTCCTTCCCTTCCTGCCACCTCTTCTTAAAGCGTCTTCAGATTGAATCTTAAAGGCAAGGACAAAGTAAAGAAATGGAAACATTAAAGAATCATTTTATTTGCAACGTTACCGTTCCCATGGCTATTCTGTCACCTGACGTTAGCTTCTGTTATAGGAGCTGGCAAAGCGTCTCTTTGAAGGCAGTCATTCAAGTTCTTTGATACACCTAACTGTTAAATAGTCTTTGTGTTCATTTTAAATAAAAGTAGAAAAAATAACTCTGAGGAAATTTCTATGTGGGTAACTAAGTATGTGTTGGAATTTCTGAAAAGTTATAATCTTTTCAGGTATAGTAAGTACCTGAAGATCAGAGAACTAGACATCAGAAGGGAATCCTGATTATAGTCCCTGGTACTTGTGGTAAATGGATTTAAAACTGATTAAAGGCCTATTAAAAGATCCATTATGGACACTGGGTATAATTTTTTTTTTCTTTTTACAATGTTAATTTTCCCAATCCATGAGCATGGGAGGTTTTTCCATCTTCTGATGTCTTCTTCAATTTCTTTAAGGGTTTAAAATTTTTGTCGTAGAGATCTTTGCTGTCTTTGGTTAGGTTTGTTCCTAGGTATTTTATTGTTTTTGAGGCTATTGTGAGTGGGAAGGTCTCCTTGAATTCCTTCTCCAGTTTCTTGTTGACACTGGGTATAATTTTAGGAGTTAATAAAATCATGATCTGCATTTTTTAAATTTCTTCTGTCCTTATGAATGTTTGTTTCACCTGAGAATAAAAAGCACAGAGAAGAGACCCCAGTGTTTCTCCTCTATTTTTGCATATTTGTAATATTTATTTGAAACATGTTGGCAGGGTCAGCATGACATATATTTCTTTCCTTTAAACTGAAGACACGTTGAGTGCCATCGGCATACTATAGGAACAGGATGCCAGTTCTGTTAAAGGAAAAGGTGACATTTACTTGGCTTTGATTTAGAAAATGAATTATGTAAATTATCAAAACATGGCAGGCAATATCAAGTTTTTCCTGATAATTCTCAGTACATTCATTGGAACATCACCACAGGATAAGTTTTTCTTTGTTTCTTGACATATTTTTTCTAAAACTTCTGACAGATATGTGTTATTGCAGTTAAAACTACTAAAAAAGAGTTCAGCCATATGTTAGAGGTGGTGAATGGTCACTGTGACCTCACTCTGGGAAGTGGTGTCATTTGAGGCACTGGGTTTGGAAGGTGTCTGGGACAGGCAATGTTATTGAAGGGCAATTCACACTCTGAATCTGATTAAGTCTGTGAGAAGTTGATCTGAGAGATATAGTGATAGGAGAGAAGGTAACACATAGGAAGATGTGCAGGGAACAGCATTTTAGAGATTTGTCATCAGCTCTGTGAGAAGTTTTGCTGTGGGAACAGAGCCTTTGTTTGAGACCCGTCTTCACATGCATTTGAAAGGCAGCAGAAGTGTTAGGAGGGGTTAAAAACTATGCTGCTATCTTCTTTATTTTGAGTCTTTACTGTATGTTAACAGTTTTGAATTCTTTATTGTATTTAAATATTTATGAGAAAACAGTGTTTATACTACTGTTTGATAAAAAGAAATGAAGAATGAAAATTTAAAATAAACCTTGCCACTTTTTAAAAATCTTCCATTTATTATTTTTATTTTATGTATATGAGTGTATTGTGTGCATATGTATAAGAATACATATATCATGCAATACCCACAGAGGTCAGAGGAAGATTACAAAGCTGGCCTTTTGTGTCTTTTTCATTTTTGAGCCTTTTTCTTATAGAATTTAAAATGAAATAAAGTTAAACATGGAGGGCTGGAGTGATGGCTCAGTGGCTAAGAGCACTGACTGCTTTTATAGAGGACCCAGCTTCGATTCCCAGAACCCATAGGGCAGCTAACAACCATCTGGAGCTTCAGTTCCAGGGGAATCTGATACCATATTCTGACCTCGTCAGGCACTGCATGACATGGGTGCACTTACACACATTCAGGCAATACACTCACACATAAAAATAAAAATAAGATAAATAAAAAGTTTAAATGTTAGGCATAGAACCACACATTCAATAGACATGGAGAAGGCAGAGCTCCTTGCCTGTGTAGCACATTTATAATTGAAGTCATTTGTGAATAAAGCAAGATGAAATCAAAGATGGCTGACATTTCTGTTCTCAAATACTCACAAGATGATAATATAGATGATAATAAGATCTGTACAAGGCACAGACCTGCGTTAAGACATGGAAGCTCTCTTCTTCACGATCTTCTTGCTTTATTGCCCTTTTTTTTTTGGCGTAATGAATTTGAAATTTCCATGGCTAGCCAAATAAAAATATCTAGCATGTGAATTCAAATGCTTTGGTCACCTTTGTTTTTCTAGTTCAACAACAGTTACTTTCATAGTCCATTTTCGAATTGTTTTTTTACTAGACATTGAAACTGAAAAGCTGAATTAAAGGTTAGAAGACTAAAAAAATTTAGAAGACTCAATTAGCATATTATGAATAGTTTCTTTTCTATTTTATAATTACATTCTTTCTACTGGCAGTAATCTTGATCCACAATTTACATTTTAAATCATTTGTCAGATTATCAGATATTTACCTTAAATCTAAGGACTTAGGTATCAGTTTTAATTAAAAAATTAGAAATGGATTCAAGAACGTTCAACATGGACTCATAATAGTGAATTGAAAACTATGGAGCTGTATGCCATCGTTCTGTCACTTTTTTTTTTCCCGTCTTTGAGACAGGGTCTCCCTGTAGCCCCAGCTGGCCTGGAGCTCACTCTGTAGAGATCTGCCTGCCTCTGCTTTCTGAGTGCTGGCATTAAAGGCATGTGACGCCATGCCCAGCTGAGTTCAATCACTTTTTGTAGGAACTTGTTGACTGTAAAAACCAGGATACAGGTTTTAGTATCAAATATCTCAAAGGATCTTAAGTCATGTATTTATTTTCTGACCATAATGATCAGAGGATGAGTAAATGAGTATTGGATCAATAATTAAAAATATTTTTATTAATTATTATTATAATAATATAATAATATTATATTATTATAATAATATTATTATAATATAATAATATTATATTATTATAATAATATTATTATAATATAATAATATTATATTATATAATATTATTATATTATAATATAATAAACTCCAGCTGTCCTGGAACTCACTCTGTAGACCAGGCTGACCTTGAACTCACAAAGATCTGCCTGCCCAAGTGCTAGGATTAAAGGCACGCACCACCAAACCCGGCAATTTTTTTAATTTTATGTGTATGAGTGTTATTGCCTGTATGTGTATAAGTGCACCCATGTTGTCCAATGCCCCTAAGGGTCAGAAGAAGGTGTTGAATCCCTGGAACTGAGGTTACAGATAGTTTTTAGTGTCCATGTGGGTGTTAGGAATCTAACTTGGGTCCTCTGCAAGAGCAGTCTGTGCTGTAACCTACGGACCCATCTTTCCAGCCCCTCGGGGGTTAATATTGACAGCCTCTAAGCACTGCCTTACTTGATCTTCATTCTTATCCAGATCTTAATTTTTATCCACCTGGTTATTCAAAGAATTCTTTTCTCTGATCACATGAAAAAACACCCCCAGGCAGAAGCTGTCTTATTCCACATTGGGCTTCCACAGTCTTTTCTTGTGTTAGGAAGGTGTCCATATTATCTGCTTTTATTGGTTGAATCAATGGTTTAAAAAAAATCCTTGGATTTTATCTCATTTTCTCATGTCTGGGGTGTTAGAGGAAAGAACAGCACAGAGCCCTTCAGATCATGAAGACAATGTCAGGTCAATTCTTTGTTTTCTCCATGTTAAGTAACCTTAATTTAACCTTTCTCAAAGAACTCAATTTTTTTCTTAATTATTCCTGCTACTCTTCACTGAATGTACTTTAAGTATCTTCATATCTTTTAAAAGTTTGTCACCAGTTGGACACTGCATTCCAATATAGCTTTCATCAATTTACAACATCAGCTTCACTAATTCCTGGGTTATGCATATTATTTATTTCTTACCCAGCTTTTCTTAGGCCTTACATCCTGTGACTGCTTCTGTCATGTTATAGGCTCTAGATAAAAATTTCTTGAATGACTGAATGTAAGATTTGCTTTTATCAGTAGAGCTCTGTTTTGGCGGGCCCACTCTTCTGCAGAGCTTAGTGAAAACAATTCTTTTTGTATTGTATTTACGAAAAGGACAGAGGAGACATCTGGCTGACAGCCAGGCCTTTTCTCTTCCATGAAGCCTTTTCTTTTTGGCCATCCTCTCTTGCTGGAGTCTATCTTCACAGTGTCTTCCCAGAACAAGCTTCATCATGATTGGATCCTGGCAAGGAAGTTCGTCAAGCTATCAGTCTGATGGGGCACATCTGCATCTGGCAGCTGGTCCTGGTCTTGCTCTGACACCTTTGGGTCATATCCTAATTCATTTTCTTGTGAAGAGTCCTTTTCCTCATGTGTGCATGTGTGCGTGTGTGTGTGTGTGTGTGTGTGTGTGTGTGTGTGTGACAGGTATATGCGAATATGTCTCTGAGTACCTGCGCACATACACGGAAACCAGAGGAGGATGCCAGCTGTCCTGCTCTACCATTCTCAGCATTATCCCCTTGAGTCAGGGTCTCTTCACTGAACCCAGAGCAGCCCAGTGATTCTCCTGTCTCTTCCTCCCAAAGCTCTGGAGTTACAGGTGGTGCAATGATATCCTGGCTTTTCATGTGGGTTCTGGGCACTCGAACTTAGGTCCTTATGCTTGCACATCGAGTGCTCTTACCCACATGTACTGCAAAGCAGGAACTGTGTTCTACTTACCTTGTGACTTTTGGAGTGACTCATGCACACTGGGCACTCAAGCATTTATTGAACTAGAGGCTGAATGTTGGTATTTTCTTTTGCCTGTTATATTTAATGAAAGCGGTATATTTAATTTTACTACTAATAGCAAACAATAAATATTTACCCAGCGATTTAAGCTGATATTTTATGCTATTATTATAGCAGATTTGGCAAATGTTAATTGTTTTAACATTCTTGGGTTCTGTTTAACTTAGAATCTGTCTTTCTAACAAATAGTCCTTCGGTGTTTTCTAAACTACAGATTGACCCTAAGAAGCTCACGGGCTGTACTCAGGAAGTCACAGAGTCTGCAGCTCCTGAGCTCAGAGCAGCCCCTTGGGGATGAGGCAGGGAACTATGGATGACCCAGTATTTCCTAGCTACTGCCTCTCCTTAGGCATTTCCTCTGTTCAGATTTGATGTGATACTGAGGGGTAGGCCCAGAGCTACACTGGGATCTGTAAGATGAAACATGAACTTATTATTTTTGTTTGTGCGGACAATTGATATGAGTCATGGAAAACCCAGAGGAATTCACAGGATGAAAAAGTTTAAGAAGTCCTGAGGTGACCCCACACTAATACTAATTGAATTCCCTTGACAAAGGATCTTGCATGATGTAGAGCTATTACTGTTTTGAAATGAGTGCAAGGAAGAGAATTTTCCCAGGGTATTTCTGTGGAGACCAAAAGGCCACTTGGATTTCAGTTGATGGTCAAGTGCAAGTCAGAGTTTATATCGAAGATCAGTCCATGGGATGTGGAATTGGAAGATCTGGGCTCATCTGAGTAATGTTATTATTCTTATAAGCCCAAACTAATGTGATTTCAATTTAACATCAAAGCTTATAATATATTAAGTAAGGCATTTAGATTTTTATCTTTAGCAGAAGGAGTTCAGGATAAATCTGTACCTTCACAGTCTATAAGCAACTGGCAGCAGACCTGACTTCTGTTTGTTGTTGCCCACAATGGTAACCTTTACTTTGTTTGTATTTTATACATGTCATAGTACAACTTCTCTCAGGTCCACAATTTTCCCCACCTGTGTAGACAGGGTTTCTCATGGAATTTCCAGTTTACCTATTCATAGTAACACCTCTATCATTCTCAAAAATGTCTCATAGACAACTTGGTTGACCTCTTTTCTAAATTCTACATACCTTTTTAAAAAAATTATTTTTATTTTATTTTTCACAGGAAACAGAAACAATATAAAATGACAATAACAAAACAAAGCAAATAAAAAAACAACAAGAGGGAGGATTTCCATTTCTTATTCTGGTGAAAAAAAGAATCAATCTGCAGGGCTTGGTGTGTATTTCTTCTTTCTTTTTTTCTTTGTTCACTTCTCTCTTTCTTTTCTTTCTTCTTTTCCTGCTCTTTTGGGGCTACCAGAAGGATATGTGCTTACTGGCTAGTCTAGGAAGTCTTGAATTCTCAGTTGAGAAAGAGTCTGGTTAATTTGTGGGGTCTCATCTCTAAACTGCCTAATCAATTTCTAGCTCCTGTTTAGTTATGTTACCCTCTGAAAAGGGTCACCCCAATCACCAGAAGGGAATCTGGATGCCAACCACTCTGACTTCTTCCATGCTGGAGGGACGTTGGATGTGGCAACTGGGGTCCCCCCATTCAGAGGGTCAATCTAAAAAGACCCCCAAGCATAACTATAGAGGGGAAAAAAATCCTTGACTGGTGTCCTTAAAAGCAAAATGAAGGGAGGTGTAGTTAGGTACATGACCTAGGCAGGGGACCAGGAGAAGTAAGAACAGGGTGAATTCCAATGTCCAACTTAAAAGTCCATTAGAGTTTCTTGACCAGGGGTTTCAAAGCATCCATTTATTAGGCTTTTGCTTCTGTTGATTTGGTCATGATGTCTGGATTTAGGATCTGTTTTTCAGACATTTTAATAGTCAGGATATGAATTTCCACTTAGTTGTTGGAAAGAAAGAAAGAAAGAAAGAAAGAAAGAAAGAAAGGAGGAAATTTTATTATTGAGCATTAATTAACTACAATACTGGACTTGTCCTTTGGCTGCAGGTGACCCTACTCTGTTAACAAAGTCCAAGATCTAAGGTTTTTATGCCTGTTTAACATTATTTCACATAAATTTTATGCCTAATTCATGGAGGGACAGTTTTTCAGGCTTTAAAAGAAATATATTGACTATCTTTTGGTTATACTTTATTTTAGGGGGCTTAAGTCCACACAATTAGCCCAGATTAACCAAACTTTGTTTTCTCAAAACATTTGAGGTCCTGGTCTTCACGGGGCACTCAGCTTTTTTGGAGGGTGGTGGGAGTGCATGGCTCCTTCTGGCCATTCTTAACCAGTTCCATCTACCAAGGACAAGGTCAGGTCTTGCTAGACCAGGCTTCTCTTTGGAACATGAGGAGACTTTCCTCTATATTGGGCTTCCTCTTTATAGGCTGGACACTGGCTAGGGTTCTGTTAATGGATCTCCAAGACCTCCCTGTACAGGAAGCCTGGTGACTCACAGTTGCAGAATATTTTGAGAGATGCCCCTGCACAAAAACTCCTGGGTCAATTGACCTCAGAGGGAAAGGAACAAAATATTCCTTAAATCTCTTGGCTGAATTGGCATGGGCCTTAGGTACAGGCATTAAGTATCCAAAAAAGTTAAGTTACACCAATCGGGTACTTTAAATTACTACATATGTTTTGAGACATCTTGAAACAACACAGCCACTCTGAACCGATGGTGCATGCAGCCCTGCTTTCTTTCCTTTGTTCTTTGACTCCTTTCGTGGCACCTCTCTTGTGGCCATCACATGGATTTTCACCCCAAGCCCCCAACTTAAGTTCTTAGCCATTTACATTCCTTATAGTTGCTACTTATAAATTTTCTGGATGATTCTCCTCATTCAAGAGGGATTCTGATGGGATTCTTACTTTGTCTTCTCTTCCCTTGATCTTGCCATCTATCCTAATAACTTTAGTGTTTATGCAGGTAGCCATGACAGATGCCACCAGCCATTCCTTCTTTTCAGACAATGATCCTGCTTTTGTTCATTGAACACATGCATAATTCTAAAAAAAATGAGTCATGATTGGTCTAATACAAGTTCTTACCTCCTCTTACCATGAGATCATCTGATGATGCTGACACCATTAGGCCGAGATACGGCACAGATTGGTGTTTTCTTTCTCTTTCTTTCTTTCTTTCTTTCTTTCTTTCTTTCTTTCTTTCTTTCTTTCTTTCTTTCTTTCTTTCTTTCTTTCTTTCTTTCTTTCTTTCTTTCTCCTTCTTGAGAAAGAGTCTCCCTGTAGCCCCAGGCTGGTCTTGAACTCACTGAAACACAGAGATCTGCTTGCCTCTGCCTCCCGAGTGC
Organism: Rhizomys pruinosus; assembly: GCA_009823505.1. Classification (NCBI taxonomy): domain Eukaryota; kingdom Metazoa; phylum Chordata; class Mammalia; order Rodentia; family Spalacidae; genus Rhizomys; species Rhizomys pruinosus. The sequence goes on along the minus strand of VZQC01011344.1, from coordinate 1,400,632 downwards.
TGAGATTAAAGGCATGCATGACCATGCCTGGCTGGTGTTTTCTTTTTTCAAAATATTTTATTTATTATTTTATGTGTCTGAGTGTGTTGCACATTTGTAGGTGCACCTGTATCGTACAGTGCTTGCATAGGTCAGAAGAAGGCACTGAATACCTTGGAACTGGAGGTAAGGACAGTTATTAGCCAGCATGTAGGTGCTGAGAATTGAACCAAGGTCCTCTATCAGAGCAGCCAGTGCTGAGCCTTCTCTCCAACCCCCAGACTGTTGTTTTCTAATTTGCTGGTTACTCTGCAATAACTCTAATATTCAGCAAGGCGTGATAACCATGGATCTCAGTCCATTATGGTAGTACTGGTTCCTGTGGTCCACTTATAATCCTATTTGAGAGTTTCTGACATGGGTTTCTTAGAAAATACTTTTCATGATAGTAAAAAGATTCTCTCTCTCTGTATGTTTTATATATAAATGTGTGTGTGTGTGTGTTTGTGTCTATGTGCATGTTTATGTAGGTGTGTATGCATGGAGGGAGGCCAGGGATTGACATCAGATGTTTTCCTTAATCACTTCCCACTTTAATTATGTGTGGTGTATAAATGTGTACATGCTCATGTGTGGTACACATGTGTGCTTGCATGTACACGTGGAGGACAGAGGTTAACACTAGGTGTCATTTTCAATGACTCTGCATTATTTATTTATTTATTTATTTATTTATTTATTTATTTATATATATTTATTTTTGAGACAGGGTTTCCCTGTAGCCTCAGCTAGCATGAAACTTCTATGTAGACCAGGCTGGCCTCAATCTCAGAGCTGCCAGCCTCTGCCTCCTGAGTGCTGAAATTAAAGGCCTATGCCACTGTGCCTGGTCTTAAACCTTATGTATTTATTTTTTTTTGAAAATGTCTTAATTTATAGACATTTCAGAACAATTAAAATCAATAGACAATGAATTTTTTTTTAAAGATATAACATAGTGCATTTATCTTGAGGTACACCATGGGTCTGTGAGATAGTGCTCTGGTAAGTAACTCAATGCTCACTTACGGTTAAGAACCCAACAGGTTTCCTTGCCAAGAAACTCTACAGACAGTTCCAAAAGATCCTTTAAAAACACACAAAATTTCCATTTAAGTTAAGGAACTGCTCTGTCTAACTTCTAAGCTAGGAGTTTTATATTAGAGCTTATCAGATGCAAATTTCCTTTGTTTACAGTCTCCTGTGGGACTGTTGCGACCATGTTAATGTTAAGTTGGTCTAGGGCTTGCTTGGATAGTTCCCTAACTATAAACTTTTCTTCCCATTTTCATATTATACACCTTATTTTCTGACACAAGATCGATCTCTCACTGAACTTGGAGCTCAGTGATTCAGCTACGCTGCCTGACTGGCAAGGCCCTGGGATCCTCCTACCTCGGCCCATCTCCTCGGTGTTGGAATTTCAGGCACCACTACTGTGCCCAGCTCTTGATGGAGGTGTTAGGGTTTGTTCAGCACTCAGACCTCATGCTTGTGCTGCAAGCACTTGACTGAGCCATCTCTGCAGTTGTGAAAAAGAAAGAAAACATCTCCGGTGTTTTAATTTCTCTCTCTCTCTCTCATTATTAAATACAAACTGAGGTTAAGTCAACCTGCTGAAGATGAGAGTAAGAGTTGGTAAACATTTATTTGCTCTGACTTCACTGTTGAATCTATGAACTAGGGGCTCCTTCCTCTAGTCTTCACCCAGCAAAGCACTAGGTATTCGTATCTTAAGTCTATGGTTTGTCAGGTCTTACATATTATGTTCATACTTAAAATACATTTCCCCATCCAACCTCCTGGATTAGACATTAGCAAACTTTTCATACAGGGATGGATGGTAAGTGCTTTAGGCTTCGTGGACCATACACTTTCTGCTATAACTATTCATTCAACCCTGCTATGGTGACACAAAAACACCCACAGATAATGCATAATGCATGTGTTTTCAATAAAATATTATTTATACAAGGAAACAGACAACCGGATTTTACCTCTCAGATAAATGATGGAACCTATCCTATATCATCATGAAAAGGGGCAGAACCCAGAAGAGGCGGCATATACCTGTAAATTCCTGTAGTACTCAGGTCAAGTCTGCCTTTGGCTATGTAGTGAATTTGTGGCCAATTTAGGCGACATGAGACCCTTTCTTTTTGTTTTTTCTTTTTATTTATTTCTTTTTATTTTTTTATTAATTTTATTTCTTTCTGTATGTGTATGAATGTACTGTCTGCATGCAAGTTTGTGCACCCGTGTCATGCAATGCCGCGGAGGTCAGAAGAGGGTGTCGGATTCCCCTGGAACTGGAGTTCTCCTGGAATTGGAGTTTCAGACGGTTCTCGGCCGCCATGTGGGTGCTGGGGATCGAACCCGGGTTCTCTGTAAGAGCGGTCGGCGCTCTTAACCGCTAGGCCATCTCTCCAGCCCCATGAGACCCTTTCTTAAAAGCAAAACAACAACAAAGAGAATATGAAGTGGCAAAATATCAGCTTGCGTAGGGCGAGAGATCAATTCTTTCTTGTGGGACAGTATAGGAAGTGGTTGCAGAATTAGGAATGGACTGCAGATGAGCCAAACTCAAGTGTATCATCTAGACTCCAAGGGTAAAACAAGGGATTACCCGGAGGTGAGAGCCCAAGACACCATTGTCATGGAAGCTTAAGATGGTCATTAGAAATTTATACTTCACACTAACAGTGGTGGTTCTAATTAATACTAGATAACCACTAAACACATGCTTACACATACTGCATGTTATTGAATCCCAATGAATAAGCTTCACAATCTATGGCTTGTAGTTTTCAGTGTTTAAGTATAAATGTGTGTGTGTGTGTGTGTGTGTGTGTGTGTATGTGTGTAAGGCGAAAGGTGTAAGTATACATTTTTTTCTAGCAGTCAGAAGACCTGAAATATATATGTAAATATTTTATTTATTTATTATTTTATGTGAGTGTATTGCCTGCATGGATGTAAGTTGTGCAATGGCCAGAGAAGTCAGAAGAGGATGTCAGATCCTCTGGAACTAGAGTTAGGGACTCTAACTAGCCAGCTTCTCTGTAAGAGAAGGCAATGCTTTTAACTGCTGAGCCACTTCTTCAGCCCCAATAATTGGAATATGCTTTATAGTATACCCTCTTTTCTTGCTCTTCTTAACTGTTCACAGTGAGTGGACAGTAGGCATGTTGGTGCAGTTGAGTGGAAGCTAAAGGTGTATGTGGTTAAATGTCGCGAGACAGAAAATGAGGTCAACTGATATTGTAAAGAAGAAAGAAGTCTTCAGGTAGGAAAGAATTTATGAGGATATCAATTTGCAATGTAGAAGAATTAAGAAACTATGAAGAAAGAAACACAGGTCCCTTTAAGGGCACAGCCTTTAAAGACAAGAGGTGTGAATTTTGCTGCCAGAGTCTCTGAGCTTCCTCTAAGGCAATTCCTATCTTTGTTCTTTTCTGTGCAAGGATTCCCATGAGGTCTCTCTGTTTTTGTTGCATATTATAATTAGGCTCTTTCCTTTACTTATTCTGAGTGAGTCTGTTCCCTTCTTAAAAAACAAAACAGAATAAAAAACCTTAATTCAGACCAAATGGAATTCTTGCTCTAGAGCTCTCTCCTTTTCTTTCAGAGGGAAGGTGTCTTTAGTTAGGCATTCTAGGGTGGCATTATCATTTTAAATGACTATGTTTGGAATCTTAAATTTATTACTTCTAGTTAATAAAGAATGTATAAAACTCTAGAAGATAATGTTTCAAGGTCAGTAAGTAAAAACCAAAAATTATATGCATAGATTGAACATGAAGGAGAGACTGGGAGAGAGGAAGGGGAAATTAAGTACAGGAAAAGGGAATTCACTGGTCAGCTTTGAGAAAAATGGTGAAACGGATTTCTGTTTGTTTTTCCCTGTCCTCTCCATATATGTGTCATGTAGTGTACTTCCACCAATCTTGGATACCATAACAAATTCTTTTTAGTTATCAATGTTATAACCCATTTTTTAATTCACATCTATTTTATTCCATTGTTGAGATAACTACAGAGAGAAGTGATGAACCAATAGAAATAGACTTTGTTGCTTATTGAGTGTATGGGATATTTTTCACTTCCAAGCACTGTATGAAGTAAGAATGAAGAAAATGGACATCTTTGGTTTATCCCTGATTTTAGTGGAAATGCTTTGAGGGCCTTTTCCACTTAATATAACATTGTCTAAAAGCTTATCCTGTGTAACCTTACTATATTGAAGAATATTCCTTTATTTCTAGTTTCCTCAAGGATTTTATCATGTGAGGATATTGGACTTTGTCAAAGGCTTTTTCTGAATCTGAAGAAATAATTATGAGTTCTGTTTTTGAACCTATGTGAAATATTACATGTATTGATGTGGCCATCTTCCTGGAATGAAGCCAAGTTTGTTATGGTGAATGATTTCTTAAATATGTAGTTGATTTGGGGTTCTAACGTTTTATTGATTTTTTTTGAATCTATGTTTATTAGGCAGATTTACTTTTTTACTGTGTTCTAGTCTGGTTTGGGTATCAGCATAATATTAATTCCTAAAATAATTTTGTTAGAATTCCTGTATTTCCTATTTTATAGAATAGTTTGAAGAGCATTGTTGATTAGCTCTGGAAGGGTTTGGTAGAATTTAGCAATGAACCCATCTGGGCCTGAGCTTTTACTTTTTTCTTTTTCTTTTTCTTTTTTAACTTGGGAGACTTATTACTACTTAAATCTTATGGTTTATTGTAGCAGATTTTCCAAGTTTTCAAACTAAAAGAAAAATGTGCATTTGTATGTAAAATATACCATTTTCAATGGATAGTCTAAATTACAAAGGTCAGCCTTTTGGGTTTTATAATTTATGAGGTTATTATTATTTTTTAAATTTTTATTTATTTTTTATGTGTATGAATGTTCTGTCTGCATGTAGGTCTGTGTGCTCATGTCGTGCAATGCCGCGGAGGTCAGAAGAGGGCAACGGATTCCCCTGGGACTGGAGTCAAAGATGGTTCTCAGCTGTCATGTGGGTGCTGGGGATCAAACCCGGGGTCCTCTGCAAGAACAGTAGATGCTCTTAACCACTAGGCCATCTCTCCCACCCCAAAGTTATTATTTTTTAAACTTCGAAAAAGTCTTATTGAGTCAAGAATTTAATACAATGTATTTTGATCATATTCAGAACCCTCATCTTCATCCTCATCATATAAGTGCCCCTATGAAGTTATTCTTGTGGGAGGTGACATATTAAGATCTTATATGTCATCATGCTGGAGGGTGCTGTACAATTAATTATCCATGGACTCGCCTAGTGGTAGACTTGCATGCTACAATACCCACCTGCCAGGCAAGATGTGTCCACTGGTACAATAGTGACATGGGTGTTATAGGGCCAACCAATCACTCTCTGATCAGGTTTGAGGCCTGCTCCACTGGAAGAACTCCATGCCTGGTAATGTAAATCTGATCGAAAGCTCATAGTTGGGAGGTCATAGGCCATAGAGTTGTAACCTACTATTCTTTTTTTTTTTTTTTTTTTTTTTTTTTGCCTTTTGTCTCCCGGTAAGCCCCAGCTGTCCTGGAACTCACTCTGTAGACCAGCCTGGCCTTTAACTCACAAATATCTGCCTGCCTCTGCCTCCCAAGTGCTAGGAATTAAGGCGTGTGCCACCATGCCCAGCTCTAATATTATTCTTTTGCTAAGTGGAGATGCTGTCAAATTTCCTTCTAAATGTTTATGTTTATATTCAAAGTTTAGTGTTACTCTCAGCCTTGGTTAGAGAAGCTTCTTTTTGTAGTAGACATTAATCAATGTAGAGACTCAAAACTGGCCAAGGTGCTGAGAATAAGTGACTGTTGAATGCTCAGTCCTGAACAGAACATGGCAATTTGCACTCATGCAATCACAACAACAATGGTTGCCTGCACAAGGCCTGCATGAGACCAAGCTACTCAACATTTTGACATAGATGGAAGAGGAAGACCCCTTGCTGAGGAGCTCTTGTCAATTGACAGCCACTTGGGGAAGGTGAGTCATTTTTATTCCGGGGTGTGTTAATGGGTTGCTCATGCTCTGTAGGCTGGCTGCACACCCACGGGCACACAGGCAGCATTAAATGGAACTTAGTGGTTATGAAAAAAGTGTGGTGAAGAGACTTATTCAGCAACTACACAAGTTGCTGAAAATAAGTGATAGTTGAGTGCTCAGCTCTAAACAAGATTATAACACTATATATAAACAATATATATATATATATATATATATCAACCACTGTGGTTGATTGCACTGAGTCTACACAAGAATGAGGCCATCCACAGACAGGAAGAGCTGAAGGAGGAACTCAGGTCACTCTAACTGCTGTACTGTTTCCCTGACAGATTCAGGGAAAGTCATTTGAACCCACTGGTGACCATGCTAGCCCCAAGGATCATCCCAATCCAGTGGCCACACACATGGGCCTGGTTAAACTAAATGGGTTGCAAACCAAAATCAGGGATTAGGAATCTGGGGAAGGGACAGGTAAGGAGGAGGTTGATAGGAGTGGAGGGAGATCAAGTGGGGTATGGCACCTGGTGGGTTGACTAAGCTCCAAAGGATGGACCCACACCCAATAATATTTGGGGTATGTAAATTAGACTTGATAGATATTTTAAAAGTAAAATAATAAAGAACATGAAGTCTGGGGCAGTGAGTCAGGTATGTATGAGATGGGGAAGAACATTTGACTGTGACCAAATACATTGTATGAAATTCTCTAAGAGTCAGTTACAAATACTTTTTTATAATATATTTTATTGAATTTTTGTGCATTTCACACAATATGTCTTAATCATATTTAGATCCCCTCCCCTATTAATATATTAAACTCTGACATTAGCATTCACTTTTCATTTTTGAGTACATAGGAATATTCTTGAAAATCCTGCATCATATTTTTGAACATACTGATAACTCTCTGATTGATTTTTTTGGTGTAATGCCCATATGTTCTTATTTGGCAACTGTTTACTGATGAAGTTTGTTAAGTGGTGATGGCTAGTTCCTGATCTGATGTCTGGGCTGGTACATTGGCTGAATCATCCCTTCTTTTTTCTTTTATATAATAATAATAATAATAATAATAATAATAATAATAATAATGCTCTATCCTGGAGGCAGGTCCTTTACTCTCTGATCCATCCTGGAGCCAGGTCCTTTACTCCACAGGTACTTTTTAAAAGACGTTTTGGTGAGAGAGTAATGAGAATCCCTTATACACATGTGTGAAATTATCAAAGAACTAAATGAACCAAAGAAGAAAAGAGAATACATGAAGGAGGAAGAGCAAGATGTTGGTGGGTTCTGGGAAAGGAGGGAAGGAGTTTGTGGTGGATATGATAAAGACACATTGTATAAAAAGATAAAATCATCAAAGAATAAGTTTAAAAGGACTGGAGAATGGTTCGGTGGTTAAGAGCACTAGCCGGTCTTTCAGAAGACCCAGGTGTATTTCTCAGCATCCACATGGTGGCTGACAACTAACACTAGTTCCAGGGGATCTCATGTACTTTTCTGGCTTTCATGAGCACTGCATGCATGTGATATACATATGTACATTCAGACAAAAACTCATACACATAAAATAAAAAAACTTTTTGTTTTGTTTTATTTTATTTTTGTCTTTTTGAGACAGTGTCTCCCTATAGCCCCAGATGGCTTGGAAGTCACTCTGTACACCAGGCTGGCCTTGAACTCACAGAGATCTGCCTACATCTGCCTCCCAAGTGCTAGGATTAAAAGCGTGCGCCACCACACCCGGCATTATTTTATTTTATTTTATTTTTTATATTTTGAGGCATTATCTCTCTGTAGCTCCAGCTGGCCTGGAACTTGCCTTGATCTCACAGAGATCCACCTGTGTCTGCCTCCTGAATGCTTAAAGGCATGCACCACCACACTAGGCTAGCTATTTTTTTTTAAAGAGGAGAAATTAAACATTTTTTAAGCTTTTAAATATTTTTATTGAAGTTTTGTTCATTTCATACAACATTTTTCAGTCCAGTTTAGACTCATTCTCTTTCCATGCCTCCCACCCCACCCCAGTTCATGCATTTTGCCATACATATCTTGCATCTTTTTCTCAGTCTTTTTAAAGTTTTTCTATGTAGAGGTTTGTTGTTTTGGGCAGAAGTTTACTGTTTCAGTCAGTTCTTTGACCCAATCCTTTTGTTGTTGTTGTTCCCTCCCATTTGTATTGCTCCAAAATATGCCTATATGTATGTCACACATATCCCAAAATTATGGCATCTTAAAATAAACTGTATGTTAATTCCAAAACATTTATAGGAAGTCATGTGTTTTCCCTTTAATTTTATATTACTCTAGAATATGCACACATACCCTCCACCCATATACCAAAATTACAAAGTGTGAACATAAGTGGTGGGTTAATTCTAGAGCTCATTAAGGGATTCACCTTATAACAGCTCAGTTGCTTCCAGATAAAAAGAAATATAACATCAACATTGCTCAGATTGCCTTACAACTAGGGATTTGGTGCTAGCATCCACATATGAAGGATACCATTCATTGTTTGTTTTTCTGGGATTGTGTTATTTCACTTAGCATAACGGCTTATCCATTTGCTTGCAAAGTTCATGATGTCATCTTTCTTTACCTCTGCATAGAACTCCATTGTGTAGAGTACCACATTTTCTTTATCCACTTGTTGGTTGAGGGGCACTTGGGTTGCTTCCAGCTCTTCACTCTGCAATAAACTTAGATGTGCATGTATCTCTGAGGTAGGATGAGTCTTGTGGGTACATACCCAGGAGTGGTATGACTGGGTCAGGTGATAAGCTGATTTTGGGTCTTTTAAGGGTTCTCCACATTGATTTCCATAGTGGTTGCACAAGTTTACATTCCCAGAAACATTGGATGAGTGTTCCCCTTTCCCCACAACCTCTCCAGCATTGGTATCCTTTGTTTTCTTGATCATAGCCAATCTTACTGAAGTAAGATGAAATCTTAAGGTGGTTTTAATTTGTAGTTACTTAATTATTAGTGATGTTGAGCACTTTTTAAGATGTTTCTCAGTCATCTTTACTTCTTCATTTGTGAAGTCTCTTTATTCCATGTTTTGAGTAGGTCATTTGTTTTCTTCCTCCTTAGTTTTTTGAGTGGTTTATATACCCTGGATGTTAGTGCTTTATCAGATGTATCACTGGTGAAGGTTTCCTTCCACTCTGTGGGTTTTCTCTTCACTTCTTTGATTGTTTCTTTAGCTGTACAGAAGCTCTTGAATTTAATAAGGTCCAAGTTGTCAATTGTTGACTTTACTTTTTGCACAGCTGCTGTTTGATTTAGAAAGTCTTTTCTTATGTCTGTGTCTTATAGGTTACTACCCACATTTTCTTCTATCACTTTCATAGTTTCACATTTCACAATGGTTTTTGAACCATTTGGAGTTGATTTTGTACAAGTGGTAAGGGTTTAGTTTTATTTTTCTATAAGTGGTGATTGAGTTATGCCAACACTGTTTGCTGAAGATGCTGTCTTTCCTCCATTGAGTCTTCGTGGCACTTTGTCTAATATGAGGTGGCTGAAATTGGATGTGCTCAGGTGTAGATTTTTTTCCATCCTTTGACCTTAAGATAGTGCCTGTCCTTGAAGGTGAGATGTGTTTCTTGTAGACAAGAAAAAGATGGATTAAATTTCTTAATCCATTCTCCCAGTCTATGTCTCTTGATTTGGGAGTTCAGACCATTAATATATAAGATTAATATTGAGAGATGTATATTGCTTCCCTTCAGTTTATTTTCTGTTTGCATTTTTGGTCTGTGTTTGTATTTCTGGGGCTATACCTTCATTAATTACTCTCTCTTGCCACTTGGGGATAGCTGTTCCTTTCCTCTGTCCTCTGAATTACTTCAATTACTTTCTGGAGGGTTGGTTTTCTAGACATGTATTCCTCCAACTTGTCTATGACATGGCAGATTTTTCCTTTTTCCTTCAATTATAACTGACATTTTTGCTAGGTAGAGTAACCTGGGTTGGCATTTGTAGTCATTTAGTACTGGGAAGACTTTGGTCCAAGTTCTTCTGGCTTTCATCATTTGCTCTGAAAAGTCAGCTGTAATTCTGATGGGTTTTCCTTTATATATAAGTTACTGTTTTTCTCTGTGGCTTTCAGTATTCTATCTTCGTTTTGAGCATCTAGCATTTTGATTATGATATGGTGTGGGGAGTTTCTTTTCTAATCTTGTGTATTCAGTGTTCTATATGCCTCTTGTATTTGTATGGATGTGTCTTTTTTGTATTTGAGGAAATTTTCTTCTATAATTCTGTTTAAGATATGATCCATACCATTATCCTGGGATTCTTCCTCATTTGATTCTAGGAATTAATTTTTTTGATTTATTTATTTTTGTTTTATGTGTATGTGTGCTTTGCCTGCCTGTGTGTAGGTACACCACATATTTGCAATGCCTGTGGAGACCAGAAGAGATCATTGAACCCCCTGTAGCTAGAGTTAATGTTGGTCCCCATGTGGGTGCTAGGAATCAAAATCAGGTCCTCCGAAGTGCTACCAGTACTCTTTTTTTTTTTTTTTTTTTTTTTTTTTTTTGTCTTTTGGAGACGGGTCTCCCTATAGCCCCAAGCTATCCTGGAACTCACTCTGTAGACCAGGCTGGCCTTGAACTCACAAAGATCCGCCTGCCTCTGCCTCCCAAGTGCTAGGATTAAAGGCGTGCACCACCATGCCTGGCGCTACCAGTACTCTTAATGGATCCATCTCTCTATTCCTTGATTCTAGGAATTTTAAATTTTCCTCCATAATTTTGCTTGACCCTCTGTTTATTCAAAAGTATATTGTGAGCTGAGAAAATAGCTAAGTTGGTAAAGTGTTTATTTCATAAACATGAGGACCTGAGTTTGAAACCCAGAAACCATATAGAAATTCTGGGTATGGTGAAGCACACCTGTAATCCCAGCACTAGGAGGGGGTAAATGCAGGATCCCTGGGGTTTGGTGGCCAGGTAGTGTAGTCTAAATGGTGAGCTCCAGGCCAATGAGTGCTGGGATTAAAGGTGTGCAACACTACATCCAGCCTAATCTTACGTCCTTTTTTTCACGCACAGCCATGTTTATTGCAGCTTTTTTCCCAATAGTGAAGAGCTGGGACCAACCCAAGTGCCCCTCAACTGACAGTGGATAGAAAAAATGTGGTACATCTACACAATGGAATTCTATGCAGGTGTAAAGAAAGATGACATCATGAAATTTGCAGGTAAATGGATGGAACTAGAAGCCCTTATTGTAAGTGAAGTAACGCAGTCCCAGAAAAACAAAGGACATATGGTGTCCCTCATTTGTGGATCCTAGCACCAAACTCTTATATGTAAGTCAAACCTGATGCTACCATAGATACAACTAAGTTTATGTCTCTATTTTCCCAAGTTCTAAGATTTATGAGAAAGAATCAATCTCCTCTTTCTTTCTTTCTTTCTTTCTTTCTTTCTTTCTTTCTTTCTTTTTTTTTCTTTCTTTCTGGTATTTTCAAGACAGCATCTCCCTGTAGCCCCAGCTGTCCTGGAACTCACTCTGTAGACCAGGGTGGCCTTTTTTATGTTTAATAGTATACATATTATCATCATAATGAACTATCATCATGCCATATATATAATAGAATGCACAATATCATAGTAGTATACACATCACAATAATACATCATGTACTATTACATATACATACCCAGGATTAGCCATCACAAGACTCTTTGTTAACCTGACACAGAATTGCATCTCCTTAAGTTATGGCTAATTTTCAAATGAAAAAATGGCAGGCTCATAATTCCACCTAACATAATATAACTATCCCCCTTGCAATCACAACACATTATATAGCAAGAGTAGGTGGTAAGGTCTTTGAGGAATACTTAGTCCTCCAGTATCTCATAACATAAATCTGATCATATAGATTTATAACACGTGGGGCTGGAGAGATAGCCTAGTGGTTAAGAGCACCGACTGCTCTTGCAGAGGACCTGGGTTCGATCCCCAGCACCCACATGGCGGCTGAGAACTGTCTGTAACTCCAATTCCAGGAGAACTCCAGTTCCATGGGAATCTGAGACCCTCTTCTGACCTCCGTGGCATTGCACAACATGGGTGCACAAACTTTCCAGTTCAATGGAATGTTTGCTGTGTCTCCTGACAGAAGCATTCCCCCTCTCTGGAACCAATTTCTCAGACAGCACAACTCAAAGTTTCAGGTACAGGAAGCGAAAATTTTCCTAGTTGGTCACTAGGGAGTGGAATCACTCCCACTTCCACCCTTTAGATCCTAGACCTGTGAATCCTGGCTATAGGAGAAACAGTACCATATGTTGGATACTTATTCAAAGCTTAGGCCTGATCACATACATACCACTTCCACTTGATAATGCCTTGTGGCTGTGCACATCCTATTTTATGACTTGGTGGGTCAGATAACACCCAGGTCATGATGGGTAGGTAGCTCAGGTTGCGTGGTGACTTGGTAGCCCATTGTCAAATGTTTGGTTTCTGCTAAGGCCCAATAGCAAGCTAAGAGCTCTCTCTCAAAGGGAGAATAGTTGTCTGATGATGAAGGTAGAGCCTTACTCCAAAATCCCAATGGCTTCTGCTGTGATTCTCCTCTGGGGGGCCTGCCACAGATCACAGATGGCATCTCTATCTGCCGTTGATATGGGATAGAGTCCAAGTAGTCCACAGCAGCTGCAGTGCACTGGAGAGGCTGAGAATCCAGGTAGCTGCTCAGTCCACAAAACTGGATGTCTCAGTAGTCCCAATCCAGAGTTGAAGGCCTGATGGATTCTGGGAGATCTGCCTGTCTTCAGTCTACGCTGGGATCTAAGAGTTGATGACAGCAGAAAGATGAACTCACCAGTCCAGGGTGGCCTTGAACTCACAAAGATCTGCCTGCCTCTGCCTCCTGAGTGCTAGGATTAAAGGCATGCACCACCATGCCTGGTTTATCAATCTCTTCTTTTTTTTTTTTTTTTACGACTTAGACTTGACCTATATTTATCCAAACATTATTGCTATGGGATTTCCTGCAGAAAGGCTTGAAAGTGTATACAGGAATAATATCGACGATGCAGTAAGGTTTTTGGATTCAAAGCATAAAAATGACACGGGTGCACAGACATGCATGCAGACAGTACATTCATACACATACAGAAATAAATAAAAATTAAAAAAAGAATCAAAGCATAAAAACCATTACAAGATATACAATCTATGTGCTGAAAGACATTATGACACCGCCAAATTTAACTGCAAAGTTGCACAATATCATTTTGAAGACCATAACCCACCACAGCTAGAACTTATCAAACCCTTTTGTGAAGATCTTGACCAGTGGCTAAGTGAAGATGACAATCATGTTGTAGCAATTCACTGTAAAGCTGGAAAGGACGGACTGGTGTAATGATTTGTGCATATTTATTGCATCGGGGCAAGTTTTTAAAGGCACAAGAGGCCCTAGATTTCTATGGAGAAGTAAGGACCAGAGACAAAAAGGGAGTAACTATTCCCAGTCAGAGGCGCTGTGTGTATTATTATAGCTACCTGTTAAAGAATCATCTGGATTATAGACCAGTGGCACTGTTGTTTCACAAGATGATGTTTGAAACTATTCCAATGTTCAGTGGCGGAACTTGCAATCCTCAGTTTGTGGTTCAATCTCTTCTTTGAAAGTACATTAAAACATACATCCACTTACTATGTAACATGGGAATGTAAAGTTATATTTCTTTGTACCTGCATGCAAAATTACTGTTATAGGGTGAATTCCAAATGTGTTTTGGAATTAGCCTATAGCTTATTTTTAGACTCTGTCATTTTGGGATATATGTTGAAAAAAAAATATACATATATATACTGGAGTAATATAAAATTAAAGGGAACAACAGCAAAGAGAAATAGAAATAAGTATAATAAACTGAATTCTTATAAACCTCACACTAAATTCGAAATTCTAAAAAAAAAAAGAAATAGACTCGATGAATAAAGTCTTACTGAGGGACCTATGAAGACACAAACTTGTCTCAGTATATGACAGAATGCATGAAACCTGGTGGTGTGAGGGGTATAGGAGGGTGCAGACAGGGGAGGGGTCTAAATATGATCAAGATGTATCGAATGAATTGCAAAAAATCAATAAAAGATTTTAAAGAAAAATGAATGTAAGTTTAATGTAAAAAAATATTACTCTTCTAAGTTTGCTTGTATGGCCTTTGTGTTGAAAAGGAAAAAAGCAAAATTTCAAAACATTTATATGTGAACAAAAAAGAAGAAATGGGGACCCCAAGATTCAGGGCATAAATATTTAGAGTATTATGTACTCTTAATGGATGTTCCTCTTATTAATATATTATGGCCCTTTTTAACTCTTCTGAGTGCTTTTGGTTTAAAGTCTACCTTGTCAGATATGAGAATTGCATTGTTTTCCCCTTGGTAGTTCAACTTCTAATCTTTGACTTTCAGTTTATCCAACTGTGCTGGATAGCTTTAGTGTCAACTTGACACACCTGGGTTGAGGGAGCCTCAATTGGGGAATTGGCTCCATTGGATTGGCCTGTGGCCACATCTGTGGAGTATTGTCTTGATGGTTGAGCAGTGTGGGAGGGCCCAGCCCACAATGAGTAGTGCCACCCTGGGCAGGTGGTTGTGTATGGTATAAGAAGGCGGGCTGGGCATGAGCCAGGTGAGCAAGCCAGTGAACAGCATTCCTCCATGGCCTGTGCTTCAGCTCCTATCTCCAGGTTCCTGCCCTGAGTTCCTGCCTTGGGCTCCCTGAGTGATGAACTGTGACCCGGGAGATGTAAGCTGAATAAACCCTTTCCTCCCCAAGTTGGTGTCGGTCAGAGTGTTTTGTCACAGCAATGGAACACAAACTAGGACACCAACTATGTGGGTTTCCTGGAAACAACAAATGCATGTTTTTAATTAAGTCAACTAGTCTGTGTTTTAATTAGTAAATTAATGTAATTTAAAGTTATAATTAAGAAGTGTTTTCTATTGTCCATAGTTCTGTTGTTTGTCGCTTTAGTTGGTTGGTTAATTGGCAGTCTTGTCTCCTGGTATTGTTAGATGCCTGCTAGCTTGCTTTTTCAGAAATTGTCAGTTCTTTCTTATTTCTCCTGTTTATCTGTTGCTTTATCCTCTGCTTATCTGGGCTGTGTTCTTTGTTGTGTTCTCACACATAAGCCTTTCTTCTTCTTCTGTGTATAGTATTCCTTGAAAAATTTTCTGCAATGTCGACCTAGTTGTCACAAATTCCTTTAGCTTATGTTTTTCTTGAAGCCTTCTTATTTCTCCATTCATTAAATAGATTATTTTGCAGGGGGTAAAAATGTAATTCATGGATTAACATATCATCCAAACATATGTGTCTATGCCAAAGTAACCTACCATAACTATTAGTGCTGCTTAAATACCTATATATCTAATTGCTTGTGCTTCATTAGTAGGATCGAAAGGTTACTCCTGAACAAACTGTCAGCCCATGAAAGGAAACAGCCAGAATTGACCAGAATCCAAGTCAACAGCTCCAGAGAGAGAGGACAGTTTTACTTCTCATCCACCTGTGCCCCTTTTCTAAGCCTAGGGAACAATCTGTGGAAGAGGGGGCGTGGTAGAATGTAAAGGCTGCGATTGGGGTGAACGGTGAAACTACAGCGATGTAGTCTGGACACTCATTTGATCAACTTGATTGAACAAACAACCTGTCACCCCCCACTGGATGGTGGAGGGGTTTGGGCACAACAGTCTGTAGATTGGTTTTGCACGAAGGATGCTTATACTCATGGATTATCACTTATAGCTAAAAAAATGAAAAAAAAAAACCTGAAAGATGCAGGACAGTTATGGCAGAATACATGATCTGGGATGGGGTGGAGGTGGGGGGGGGAAGGGAAAGGGAAATATGCCTGATCTGAATTGGAAAATGATGTACGAAATGCACAAACCATCAATAAAAATTAAATTAAAAAAATAGATAATTTTGCTAGGTGTAGTGGTTTGAGGAGTATCTTGCATAGGCTTCAAGTATTTATTTGGACACTTTGTCCCAAGTTTTTGCCACTTTTTGGGAAGGATCATGGACCCTTTAACAGGTGTGACAGTGCTGGAGGAAGCACATCACTGAGCACAGTCTTTGAAAGTTCTTTTTTTTAATTTAATTTAATTTATTTTTTCATTGAATTTTGTGATTTTCTTATTTATTTTATTTTATTATGATTATTTTTTGTCTTTTTGAGATAGGGTCTCCCTGTAGCTTCAGCTGGCCTGGAACTTGCTATGTAGACCAGGCTGGCATTGAATTTAGAGATCTGCCTGCCTCTGCCTCTCAAGTGTGGGGATTAAAGGCGTGCGCCACCATGCCTGGCGTGATTTTCTTAGAGTATAATTTAATGGTATTTAGCTCTTCTCCCTTGTCTGCACCTCCTGTTATTGCTCAATTTGGAGTCTAACGAGTGTCTTCAAATGTCCTTCAGTGTGGGTCCATCCACTGGAGACTGGTTTACCTCCCAAGAGCCCCATCCTTAAAAGAGCCTATCTCTACCACTCCTTGCAGCCATCAGTTGCAACAGTTTCTTTAGTTTTTTTCCCCCCAATTCCTTGTCTCTGCTGGCTGGTTTGGTCTGGTTTGAGCTTGGATGGGACTTGCGCATGCCATCACTGTTGCTGTGTGTTCACGGGAGTATGTGCCCGCTGTCTGGGAAACTCTGTCTTCTTGTGCCCATCCACCTCCTCTGGTTACATACATGAGCTGCAGAGCAAACAGGAAGAAGTCAGGTTGGTTTTGACTTCAGAGTTTCATCTCTACTGGCTAGTGTCCAGAGTGCTGGAAGGTGCTATGCGTGCAACTAGGAGGGGAAAAAAATCATCAACCTTACCCAGCTGTGAATCCTGTGAATTACAACAACAGCTGGCCTGGCAAGATATGCCCACCTGGGCAATAGTGACATGAATATTATGGGAATAACGAACCACTCTTTAATTGGATTTAAGGTCCGTTTCCTAGGATAGAGCCCATACCTGACACTGATATTGGGTTTAAGAACCCAAGGCTAGAGAGTTCACAGGACACAGGGGAGAATTTAACACTAGTTTTCTAGTAGTTATTGTATTAAACTGATTTCTAATTAATTCTTTTCATACCCTCAGGTTAACACATCTCTTAATTCTCACCAGAGAAGTTTCCTTATGCAGCAGATGGTTATTAACTAACACAGAGACCCACAAATGGCCAATGTACAGAGAACAAGAATCTGCAGATGGCTTATCCCTGAATAAGAAACCTTACCAAAGCTCAGGGCTCAGGGATCATCTTGAAAAGGGGGGCGGAAAGATGATGGGAGTTCTTCAGTCTTGTGCCATTTCAGGTTTTGCTCTGCTTGCCTTGTCTGCTTGAAGACGGGAGTGCTCAGCTTTGTTCCCGCTCCTCCTGCCGCCATGCCTCCCCCACCACCATGGACTGTCCCTCTGGAGCTGTTAGTCAAGAAAACTCCTCCTTCCGTAAGTTGCCGTGGTCACGGTGACTCGTCACAGGACCAGAAAAGTCACTAATACACTTGGTTGACAATTACTCACTTTTAAGTCTCAGAATATCTCATTCTGTGCTTTTTTGGGTTCAGAGATTTCCGACGACAGATCTGATGATATTCTGATGTTTCTGCTTCTATATATTAGTTGATGTTTTCCCCTCAGAGCATTTAGTATTGTTTCTTTGCATTTTTGACAGCTTGACTATGATATACTGCAAAGTGGCTCTTCTCTGGGTGTACACACTGAGTTCCTAAAATTTTCATGTGTTTATATGTCCATGTCTTCTTTCTCTAGGTTGTGGAAAGTCTCTGCTATAATTTCATTCACAGATGTCTAAGTCATTGACTTTTATCTAAACTCCTTCTGCCCCATGAATTCTTAATTTGGTCTTTTGAATGTATTCCAGACTTCTTAAAAATATTTATTTTGCCGGGTGTTGTGGCGCACGCCTTTAATCCTAGCACTTGGGAGGCAGAGGCAGGCGGATCTTTGTGAGTTCAAGGCCAACCTGGTCTACAGAGTGAGTTCCAGGACAGCTGGGGCTACAGGGAGACCCTGTCTCAAAAAGACAAAAAAAATATTTATTTTTATGTGTACAAGTATGTTGCCTGCATGTGTGTAAGTGCCCCGATGTCATGGATGCCTGTGGAGGCAGAAGAAGGCACAGGATCCCCTGAAACTGAAGTAAGAGACAGTTCTTAGCTGCCATGTGGGTGCTGAGAACCAAACCCAGATCCTCTGCAAGAGCAGCCAGTGCTCTTACCCACTGAGCCATCTCTCCTCCCTTACCCCGAACTTTAAAGTTCGGTCCCATTCATTGATACCTTTCTTTGCATATATCCGTGTGTGTTGTCCTGATCTTTTCCTCAGTCCCTGAGCTTCCTCCTTCTGCTTGGCCTCCATTGTTGATGCTTTCTGCTGTGTTATTTGATCGACTCAGTCTTTCATTTACAGGATTTCTGTTTTCCACCTTCTTTTCAATAGCTTCTGCTTCCTTGGTGATTTTTTTTTTTTGGTATAATCTATATTTTCAGTCATTCATTGAGTATCCCTCTATATATCCTTTGAAGAGGAAGAGAACTATAATTCACATTATTTTTGGGTGACAAAACTTATGTAGAAATCTTGGAAACAGAATTAGGTACACAATTTTTAAGGTGACAACAATTTGATTGTGGTACTATATATTTCAAGATCCTGCCCCAGAATTGGTGAGTTTTTTTAAGTGTATCCTTTTAATTTTTTTTTCCTCCAAGTCACTGAGTCCTTTGTGTACTTTGGTAACTTTCTGGTGTATGTCTTGAATTGATTTCATAAGTTCCTTTTTCAGAGCTTGGATTAAATTCCTTATCTGTGCTGGGCATGTTGGTGGATGACTTTAATCCCAGCACTTGGGAGGCAGAGGCAGGTGGATCTCTGTGAGTTCAAGGCCAGCCTGGTCTACAAAGCCAGTTCCAGGCCAGCTGGGACTAAAGGGAGATCCTGTCTCAAAAAGGCCCCCCAAAATTCCTTATCTGTTTATTTTTGTCCTCTATTCAATGTCTGAACTTTAAAATTTTTAAAATTGAATTTTGTTCTCGAAAAGACAAAAAAATGTATTTATTTATTATGTGCATATGTGTGTGGGTGTGCGTGTGCACATGCCACTGTCAGCATGTGATCTGAAGATGACCATGGGGGTTTCAGGGATTGAACTCAGCTCAGTCAGGCTTGGCAGCAAGCATCTTTAGCTGCAGGGCCATGTCACCAGCCTTTGAATCTTTAAAATAATAAGACTCTGGGGTCTGAAGAGATGACTCCGCAGTTAAGAGCACTGGCTAATCTTCCAGAGGATCTGGGTTCGGTTCCCAGCCACATGGTGGCTAACACCTATCCTTAACTCCAGTTCCAGGGGCTCTGACATCCTCTTCTGGAAGCATGTATATGGTATGCTCGCATACATACAGGCAAAACACTCACACATGTTTTTAAAAGTAAATAAAATCCAGGCATGGTGGTGCACACCTTTGATCCCAGCACTCGGGAGGCAGAAGCAGGGGGATCTCTGTGAGTTCAAGGCCAGCTGGGACTAAAGGGAGACCCTGTCTCAAAAAGGCCAAAAAAAAAAAAAAAAAAAGTAAATAGAATCTTAAAGAAAAGACTGAAATCTCTTTCTGGCTTTTTGGCTATCTTTCTTTTCTGGTGTTGAGAAGCAGTCACCTTGAGGGATCGTAACACTGCGGTGTTGTCTTATGTAGTTTCTGTGTTTCTTTGTTGTTTCATGTATTTGTAGGGGTCCTCTAGCTTGTTGCTTTCTCCCTTTTCCCATCGTTTGTTTTGCTGTAGGAGTCCTCCTGGTGCACTGTCTTCACTTGGGGGGAGGCCTACTGCAGAGACATTGGTGAGCATTTGATGGGGTCACAGTGCCGGTTACTGTGGATACTGTGCTCTTGACTTGTGTCCAGTGTAAGGTTTGGAGACAAGAATGCTAAGGCCCGGTTTGGAGAGAACGTAGTGTATTTAGCAAAGGGGTATGGGACAAGAACGGATAGAAAAGAGTAAAGGGAAAGCACGGCAGCTAGAGTTGCAAAGAGCAGTGGAGAAATCGTTAGCCGTATTGTACATTAGGTTTGGAGAGAACAGGTATAAGAATTTTTTTTCAACAAAATACCAGTTTTAACATATCAGGTCAGTAGTTAAAATACAAAAGGGTACACACTAGGAGAGAAAAAGAAAAATTAAAGAATTTAATGAAAACAAGAGCTTAAAATAAAAAAAAAAGTAAACGCATACGAGCAATAGGCTGCAAAGGGCATTGTGCTCACAGTCCGTGCTCCTTCAGAGCCAGTTCTCTGTGTTCACCTTTATTTAGTTCTGTCTGTCAGGAGACTCCACTGATTTCATCACAAGCTTCCTGCGTTCTTTATCTTAGCCCTGCCAGGGCTGGTGCCCCCAGGTAAAGAAAGATCTCTCAGCTTTAGGCTCCCTTATCTCGCTTCGGCTGAAGCCACACACTGTGGCTTGGGGTCTCTTGCACAACCTGAATACAGCAACATTTTCCTTAGGATGGCCTGTGGTGCCGAAGGCCCTTTGGCTCCACCAGCACGAGCAGGGGTGAGGCCGTGAGGTGAGGGGTGTTTCCCAACTTTAAGATCCCTTACCCTTTCGCTGGAGTTGACTTTCTGAGTCTTTCTCCTGTGGTGGTGAGTTCTCTCAGGTTGGTGTTTGCTTCTGCGGAACTGGATCTCTGTCAAGAGTCTATCTCGTCCGTTCCCGTGGTCCTCAGAGCCTTTGCTCCTCTGGACTATGGGGAGGAGCAGGAGGTTGGGTGTTGGAAATCTTTCAGTTTCAAGTTCTTGTGCCCTTCATTTGGCACTTGCCTAAGGACTGCTGGTGACGGCTCAGTCCCCTGTTTGGCTTTCCAGCAGAGCCAAGCCAGGTGCTGGAGTTCTTTACACTTTCCTTGGTAGCGGCCAGGCGGGCTGTGTGCTTAGTGCCCCTTCCGGGAGAGCTGTGAGTTCTGTGTTCTGGCCCTGTCGTGATTGTCGATCGTTTTTCTAGTTTTTCTGGGTGATGAGGTAGAGCACTCTCTCGTTTTGTGGATTTCTGAAGCTCTTCCTAAATTTCTGTCTTTGGAATTCATTCTACCTTTATGGTTTTCCTACTTTGACTGTCCGTTTCTGGCTACCACTGAAGCCAGCTCTCGCTGATCTCCCTACCTCCTTTCTTGTTATTGCCCCCCTCCCACCCCCCAGTGGCAAGGCTTTAGCTGATGCATATATGAGTCTGTCCACATGTGGATTCAGAAAGACAGTAGTGTAAATCCTAAATCTGCCATTTGTTGGTTGTTAACAAGTTATTATAATCAGTCTCCTTTCCCTTATCTGTAAGATGAAGATTAAAGAAGAGCTCATCAGATCACTGCAAGGGTTACGAGAAGTTGCATGGGTTAAGATCTTCCCACAGTGCCTAGTCAGACCTTATACAGGTCTATAGCTATGTCTAGCCTTTTATATTTACTATTGCATACTTCAGTCTGGACTTCCCCAAAGCACCTCAATGTCCTTATGTCCTATTCTTCCTTTCCCTCATACCATATGCTCTTAATTTCTGCTAATTAGGAAATTGTCTTAGATGTAGCAGAAAGATATGTTACCACATATGTTGCATGAAATTCAGAGGTTGGCTTGTCAGATTTCATTCTCAGGGCGTACTATGTGCTGCCTGGTTATTCAAGACCCCAATAAAAGCTGATCTCATCCTACTGATTTAGTTTCCTGACACTTTTCTCATTGGACATTTTTTATGGTCCAGAATAACTTTGTTGCCAGCATCTTCTGGTGGAAGGAATTACTTTTCCAGGCAGTGCAATCATGCTGTTTATAAAAGAAACACTGGATAATCAGAACGGACTTGAGAGCTGCCTCCTGAGCCATCTGGCTGACTCTCAGCAAGAAACTTCTTTGTCCTTTAAAAAGTAAGCTTTATCTACAAACCTTAATCAAACTGGAAGGAGAAGTGGTGTAGTCACTGAGCTTGGATATATATGAAGGGGAGTATTTGGAGGAAGGAGGCAATCACACATTATTTTGTCTCTGACTCTCTCGCCTTTCCATTTTAACCTTGCTTGTTTGTTTTTGCTTGGAGGATGTTTGATTCTGTTATTGCATATAAACATTTTATGTGATTCATTCATTAATTCAGTATTTACTGATTGCTTACTATGACCTCATACTGATTAAGTGCTGAGTGGAATAGAGTGCTGAGTGAGTCAGATGAGGTTCCTGTAGAGGCCTTGCCCCATTCTGTAGGGCACAGGGAACATGGACCTGGGGCAGAGACTAGGACACAACACAACAGAGTTCCTTGGATGCAGAACCTGTATTTCTTAGTGTCAGGAATGACATAAGGCAATGGTCAGTTTTCTGTCACGATTGTAGCTTTACATATTTTGCTGTAGCATTGAACTATATGAGTCCCTACTTAAGTATGAAGGTGTAATGCAATCCTTTCTGAGTAAAGGCAGGAATAATTACTTATAATACAGTTTAATATATGAAACTGCTAAGATATTATAAACACAAAATTAATATATATTTTGCAATTTAGCCCAGTTTCTCTTAATTATCATTATAAAAAGGTTTCATTATAACTGGAAGAATGAGCATATTAATATGTAAAATCATTATATATTATGGTGTAGTTAAAGACAAGCTGGAGAGCTGGGCATGGTGGTGCTCGCCTTTAATCCCAGCACTGGGGAGACAGAGGCAGGTGGATCTCTGTGAGTTCAAGCCACCCTGGTCTACATAGTGAGTTCCAGGACAGCTGGAGCTACAGGGAGACCCTGTCTCAGAAAGACAAAAAAAAAAAGGACAAGCTGGAGAAGGGAATGTGGATTTAGTAAAATGCTGGCAAAAAGGTGAGAATTTTACCTAATAATTTTCAGGTGGAATTACATAAGGTCTGCCATGTATCATGGGATTATATGCTGATGAACCCCTTGTAAACTGAAAACATTTAAAGTCAAAAGTTTATTTCTCACACTTAACCTACCCACTGTGTATCTTCAGCATGCCTAGAACACTTACATTAACTTATTTCTTGGCAAAATTGTATGACATAAAATCTATTTCACAATGAATTATTGAACACCTTGGCATTTATTAAATACTGTGCTGACAGTGAAAAACAGAATGGTTTGGGGTATAATTATGCACCATCATAAAGTTAAAAATAGTAAGTTAACCCATCATTATCAAAGACCACTTTAATTATTTTGGGGAAGAATAACTTAAATGAACAAAAGATCTCAGGTTAGCTTTTTAAAAGCTAATTAATTAACTGATTTGGGGTTTTCTTAAAGACAAGTTTTCACTCTGTAGTTCAGATGGCTTTGAACTCCTCCTGATCCTCTTCTGCCTCTGTTTCCCAGGGACTAAGATCTCAGTGTGTGTCCAGCTTAATAGGTAAAGAAACACAAATGTAGAACTTCAAGTTTTTAGCATAAATATTAGATTTTATGAATACTGCTCTCTGTGAGGCATATGTAAGGTTTTAGTGTAATCATTTCCTTCTTCAACAGCTTTCTTAGAGGTGCACTTCTTCCTGAAGTACCCTGCATCCAACACATGAATTGCTAGGCTTTCTTGAAAGAGTCAGTGTTAATCCACTGACCCTAGACTCCTCAAGGGTCCTTTCAGGATAGAAATAAACACAAAGGTCATTCTTCCACTGTTGCTAGTTTCCACGTGGGTGCTGGGAACTGAACCCAAATCCTCTGCAAGGACCCATTCAGCGCTTAGCCTCTGAGCCATCTCTCCAGCCCTGTATACCTGGCATTTTTATATTGAACATATCTCTTCACTTTCCTTCAAATGATTTGACCTCATGTTCAGTGTCTGTGTTTGTGCTTTTCACAGCAGTAGGTCACTTGTTCCAGCTGCAAAGATGCCACGCTCAGCATGCTGGGCTGTCTACTGAGCATCATGTCATCTTGTTCCCATGCCTGTTTCTTTTTTTTTTTTTTAAGTTTTACTTAATATTTATTTGGACTGAAATTTTTTACTAGTTCATGCATTCTGTCATTTATCAAGTCAGTGTACCCAGATCTACTTTAGTGCAAGTTCATCTACTAGGGTCTAGTCAGCCTATCTAGAGTCACTTCCTTATAGAAGATCATCTCTCCATCATGGGGCATTAATCAGCTGACAAGTGTTCTTTTACTAAGATTGGGACCTGCTGCTAATTTCCCCAGTTCTATGCTGGGATTTTGTCTGCTTGGGCTTGCATGGGTCATGTGCGTGCTGACACTACTGTTGTAGGTTCATATGAGCACGGTCCCAGGACCCTGTAAGTCTCTGTTTCTATATTGTCATGCACCTCTTCCTCTGGTACTTAAAATATTTCTGCCATGTCCTGAGACCTGGTCCTGTTCAATGGCTCCTGCTCTGCAGACTCTTATTCTCTGTGCTTTGGCCATTTGTGGCCTTTTGTGTTCATTGTCTCTTCTGTTACATGAAGGAGCTTTGTTGATGAGAGTTAAGGGATGTATTAGTACATTTTCCACACCTTGCTCCACTATGTTCCATAAGCCTTAGGTGTAGAAATTGCATTGTAGATGTGTTACTTAGGATTGGGCAGTTCACAGACACTTATTCTCCATGTGTGACCAATTTGGAATCTGCAATAGTCTTTGTCTGTTGCAAAAGAAGTTTCTTTGACCAGCAGTGACTGGCATACTGGTCTGTAAATAAAAGGATCCCTATTTAGCTTATAGGAAGAAATTACATTTGTCTAGGAATGTGACAGCCTTAGGGTTTTCTCTAAGGGCAGCCAAGTGTATTTAGCTGTGTTTACAACCACACATGAGTTCCCTCCCACTGAGTGATGTTCAATTAGGTAGCTATTGATTACGTAACCCCAAGATAAAAGTGCCACTACAATGCTGCTGCAGTTTGCTGTGCTGGTCATTATTGTGGTTATGAGGCCTTAAAGCTGCAGCTGGACCCTTGATTGCTGCTCTCCCTTAGCAGCTTGCATAGTGCCCTCCAAAACTGTGAGAGCAGCCTTCAGAGAAGTGGCTTCCAGTTCAGTTCCAGCTCCATTGCTCCAAGTCCTGTGTCTGAAATATGTCTTGTCTTCAGCAATAAGGTCTTATCTTCAAGTTCTGGGAGGCAGTCAAGTGTTGTGGCAATAAACCATGTAATTTTCAGAGTGTCTTGGCCTACCTCATCAGCAACTTGAAGGAAGGTTTTTCTGCCTGGTACTGTTTCTTCATCTTAGCCAGTCTGACTATGGTACAATGAAATCTTAAAGTGGTTTTTATTTACAGTTCTCTAATTATGGAGGATGTTGAGCACTTTTAAAGGTGTTTCTTAGACATTTTTATTTCTTTGTTTAAGAACTCTCTGTTCAGGTCCTTAGCCCAATTTTATTGAATTATTTATTTTCTTGTTTCTTCATTTTTTTGAGTTCTTTGTATATTTTGGATATTAATCCTCTGGCAGATGTGTAGCTGGTCTAAGATTTTCTTCCACTCACTGGGTTTCCTCTTCACTTTCTTGGTTGTTTCTTTTGCTGTAAGAAACTTTTCAATTTAATGAGGCCCCATGTGCTGGGTAGCTTTAGTGTCAACTTGACACACCTGGGTTGAGGGAAGCTCAACTGGGGAACTGGCTCCATTGGATTGGCCTGTGGCCACATCTGTGGAGTATTGTCTTGATTGTTGAGCAATGTGGGAGGGCCCAGCCATTATGGGTGGTGCCACCCTGGGCAGGTTGTTGTGTACTGTATAAGAGAGGTCAGGCTGGGCATGGGCCAGGAGAGCAAGCCAGTGAACAGTACTCCTCCATGGCCTGTGCTTCAGCTCCTGCCTCCAGGTTCCTGCCCTGAGTTCCTACCTTGGGCTCCCTAAGTGATGAACTGTGACCCAAGAGATGTAAGCTGAATAAACCCTTTCCTCCCCAAGTTGGTGTTGGTTGGAGTGTTTTGTCACAGCAATGGAAGACAAACTAGAGCACCCCACTTATCAATTCTTGACTTAATGCTTGAGCAACTGATGCCCAATTTAGAAAGTCCTTTCCGGGGCTGGAGAGATAGCCTAGCGGTTAAGATCGCCGACCGCTCTTACAGAGGACCCGGGTTCGATCCCCAGCACCCACATGGTGGCCAAGAACCGTCTGAAACTCCAATTCCAGGAGAACTCCAGTTCCAGGGGAGTCCAACACCCTCTTCTGACCTCCGCGGCACTGCACGACACGGGTGCACAAACTTGCATGCAGACAGTACATTCATACACATACAGAAATAAATAAAATTAACAAAAAAAGAAAGTCCTTTACTACACATATATTTTATAAGGTACTGTCTATGTTTTCTTCTAGCAGTTTCAGAGTTTCAGGTTTTATATTGAGGTCTTTGATCCATTTGGTGTTGACTTCTGTGCAGGGTGAAAGATTTCATTCTTCTACAGGTAGAGATTTGGTTTTGCCAGCACCATTTGTTGAGAATGCTTTCTTTGCTCCATTGTGTGCTCTTAGCACCTTTGTCAAATATCAGGTGACTGAAATTCTATGCACTCATATCTGGGTCTTCTCTTATATTCCATTGATCTATGTTTCTGTTTTTGTCCTAGTACAACACTGTTTTTGTGACTATAGTTCTGTAATATAATTTGAGGTAAGCTATTGCTCTTTTTGCTTAAGATTGCTTTGGTGATCTGGGGTCTTTTGGGATTCTGTACGAATTTTCAGATGATTTTTTCTATCTCTGGGAAGAATGTCCTGGGGATTTTGGTTGACATTGCATTCAATCTGTGGGTTGCTTTTTGAATGATTGTCATTTTCACAATGTTAATTCTACCAATCCTTGAGCATGCTAGGGCTGTGGGAAAATTTAGTTAAGATGGGGTGCATTCTAAACCAATGAGACCTCCCTGGCCACACCCTTGGGGTGGGATATAGTGACAGAAAGGTTTAGGATTCAGTCCTGAGATTTGAATCATGCTTGATATATAACCAGACATTTTGCAATAAACTCTCTCTGCATTTGGACCTTAACATGTGTCCATGTGGTGTGCTTTCCAGCACATGTTTTCCACATGTATCGTCCTGGGATTAAATGGGCCCCGCCACAAATCTCAGTGGACCACCCACAATTGGCGCCCAACATGGGGCTTGAACCCTGGACCCTCATTTATTTTGGGTGGCCCACCGAGATTTGTGGTGGGGCCTATTTAATCCCAGGATGATCTATGTGGAAAACACGTGCAGGGAAGCGCACCACATGGACACATGTTAAGGTGCAAATGCAGAGAGAGTTTATTGCAAAATGTCTGGTTATATATGGAGCATGACTTAAACCTCAGGACAAAATCCTAAACCTTTTTGTCACTATATCCCACTCCATGGGTGTGGTCAGGGAGGTCCCATTGGTTTAGAGTGCTACCCATCTTAACTAAATTTTCCCACATCTCACCCTTTTAATTTTATTTTTTTAAATTTTCGGAGAGGCAAGTGAGCCCATGGGTGAGGCTAACAACACAAAGGAACCCGAGTTTTGAATAGCCAGCTGCTCAAGCCTATTTTGAGTGCTAGGCAGTGGGGGGCAGGTCAGACCTGAAACTTTATTTTCACCCTAAGGCCAATTAATATCCAAATATCCAACTATGAAGCGAACCAATTATTAAGCATAAGCAATGAATGTAAGTAACATTCATGTAAAACTAATTAGCAAGTATCTATGTCCAAATTTTGAACAACCCAAGGTTCCCATAGTCCAATTGGAGTAGCTTGTATGCACAAGCATGTTGATCAAATAAGAGTCCAGTCTATATTGCTGTAGTCTCACGATTCACCCCAATCTCTGCAGCCCTTACATTCTATCATGCCTCCTCTTCCATGAGTTGTTCCCTAGGCTTTGGGAAAGGGGCACAAGTGGGTGAGAAGCAAAACAGTCTATTTTCTCTGGACATGTCATGTTTGGACTCTAGTCTGTTCAGGTTGTTTGCCTTCATGGGTTGACAACTTATCCAGGAGTACCTTTTTAATCCTACTAACAAAGCACAAGCAATTAGATGTACAGGCATTTAAACAGTACTAATTATTATGGCAAGCTAAGCTGTGAGCATAGACACAGATGTTTGGATGGTATGCTAATCCACAAACTGTGGTTTCTCTATAAAGGGTGACAAGTTCTTACTGTGGCTTATAACATCTACTAACCACTAGAGGACATAAGCTTGTGGCATCAGCTGTGAATTATTCCACCAAGGAGAGAGCTAATAGCCAATTAGATTTGGGATATATATAGACACATGGCTGCCACTGTTGCACAGTATCTCCAGGCAGTTGAGGTATAGCTGATACTGACAGAGGAGTCTTGCTTGACTTATTAGACCAGCATTTGCTTTATTGATTTAGTGACCTTTGGTAACACTCTCTGGCATTTCAGAGGTCAACTGTACATTAGCAAGTGACGTCTCAAAACATTTTTTCATGCTTACACCAGGTCTTCAACAACAGGGACTTACCGCCTTTCTCCTTGCAGATATCCCACTTATAGGCAAAAGGCCTTTATAATATTGGGGGTTTGGATCCCATAGCCAACATCTCCTAGGCAGAATAATTCATTGCTGATGTCAGAGCTCTCGTGTATTAATATATTTTGCTTAATTACACAGCTTATAAAGACTTTACTATTATATTTGGCTCTAAATAGAGAATTATCCTTTCACAGTTCCTATGTCCATCAGGCCTGAACACCAGCTACTGGCTGTCTGAATGAAATGCAGGCTTGTCTTAGCCTGTATGCATGCAATAATTTTAAAAAAATGGCAGCTGCGAATTCCACAATGGTGTTAATGGGAATTCACATTTTTTTTATTTTCTTAATTTTTAAATTTTTATTTTTTCCCAAAGACCCAAAAACTTATTAACACTTTAATACAATGAAAACCTGGTTGCATTTTTGTTTTAGATGTTGAAAGGGTGTAACCAGTAGGTGGCAGTGTAGATCCATTATTTTAAAATTTTTAATAGATAACCCATAACCTTTGTTGAAATGGAATTATGTGTTGGCTGTTTAATATAAATTTGTATCTTGAGAAGGAAGGGCCATGTTCCAACTCAGAGGCAATGTTTTTACTGGTATCATGGCTGTTAACATTAAAATATACTTAGAACACAAGTACAAACATGTGTGTGCACATACATACATACATACATACATACATACATTCATAAGAAAGGTTAGGTTTACCTGCAAGAGAGGAAAGCCATATTATTGTTTGATGTTCAATGAGAAACATGAAATTTTTATAATTTGTTATAGGGTTATTTTACATAATTAGAATAAATATCCTAGTAACACACGAAACAGCTGAGATCCATATGCCACCTCTTAGACCCATTCCCAACCATTTGCCTTCAATGAACTATCCCTAAATCTACTATTCTTTCCCTATGCTGTCCCTTCTGGTTAACTATCCTTAAGCTGCCCCTTTGCTAAGCCTAACTGTTCCTATGCTATTTACAAATCTAAAGATTGAGGAGGGTGCCCAAAAGTAGACAGACCAAAGTTGTTTGTAGTCTTGGACCAATCCCTCTTGTCTTATTATTAAGGACTTTGGAAGAATAATAATTATCCATAATTACAACAATAACCATTATTAATTATCAATAATTATTAACCATTTTTAGTCACAACAATCATTAATAATTATTATGAATAATAACTGTTAATAGTAATAGCCAATAACAATGAACAATTTATCATTAGAGTGACTTTTTATTAATTATTAATAATTATATTTAATAACAATAACTGTAACTATTAATAATTACCAACAATATCAACAATTTATCATTAAACTGAATAATATGCATACTATAAACCCAACTGAAAATTGTTAACACTAAGGGGTATAAAGCAAACATTCTTTATGAGTTGAATCTATGTTTGTTTATAGTCAGATTTCAACCTGTGGGATTATAATGAATTAAATCAGTAACTTGCATTCAATCACACATACACACAGCTTGAAGATGGGCTTAAAGAAACATAAAACAGTTTTATTCAAAAAATTTCTCATTTAAATTGAACTGAAATATCAATTCATGTTTTTACTAATGGTCCTTAAAAAAAGACAATTTATTGGAGCAAGTTTGTTTTGTTAGAACTCCAGGGCCTGTAAACTCTCCTAGAAATCAATTCCATCTATTTTGTTTCCAAAATGCTGAAATCAAAAGAATATTACCCCAAATCAAAATTTAAAAGGCATGATTTAGATACCACCTGCTCAGTCTGGTAGCTGGTATGCATGCACAGCAGGCAGGCTGATGGCGCCAGAGCTCAAACCACGTGTGATCAAGAATTCTGTGGAAAAAAATCTTTGAGATGAAACACATTTAAAAAGATCAAGATAAAATTAAATCAACCAATTAATTTTAATTGTACACATATATTTACTCAAAAGATATCTAGGGTACCCGGGGGTTAAGTAAAAATATTACTTTTTTTTTTATTAATTTTATTTATTTCTGTATGTGTATGAATGTACTGCCTGCATGCAAGTCTGTGCACCCGTGTCGTGCAATGCCGCGGAGGTCAGAAGAGGGTCTCGGATTCCCCTGGAACTGGAGCTCTCCTGGAACTGGAGTCTCAGACGGCTCTCGGCCGCCATGTGGGTGCTGGGGATCGAACCCAGGTCCTCTGCAAGAGCAGTCGGTGCTCTTAACTGCTAGGTTACAACCATTATTACTCAAGTTGTTTAGAAGGATAAAAACGGAGGGATTTCTCCCAGATTCCTTCTATGAAGCCACCATCACGCTATTACCAAAATCAGGTAAAGATACAACCAAAGAGGAGAACTATAGACCCATCTACCTAATGAACACAGATGCCAAAATTCTAAACAGGATACTGGCAAATCGTATACAGACCCACATCAAGAAGATCATCCATCATGACCAAGTTGGATTCATACCAGAGATGCAGGGATCATGCAACATATGAAATTCAATAAATATCATTAAACATATAAATGGACTGAAAGACAAAAACCACTCCATCATCTCAGTTGATGCAGAGAAAGCCTTTGAAAAAATCCAGCATCCCTTCATGTTTAAAGTCCTAGAAGGAATTGGACTGGAGGGATCATTCCTCAATTTAATCAAAGCCATATACAGAAAACCCACAGCCAACATCATCCTAAATGGGGAAACGACAGCAGCATTCCCCTTAAAGGTAGGAACTCAGCAAGGCTGCCCCCTGTCACCACTCCTTTTCAATATTGTGCTTGAAACCCTTGCTAGGGCAATAAGGCAAGAAAAGAAACCATCTGGGCCTGGGCATTTTTTTGGTTGGGAGGCTACTTATTAAATCTTCAATTTCTTCATGTATTATTGGTCTATTTAAGCTGTTGATCTCTTTTTGGTTGAGCTTTGGTGATTCCCAGGATTTCAGATATTCATCCATTTCTCCTAGGTTTTCAAATTTAATAGAGTATATGTTTTTGAAGTATTCCTGTATGATTGTCTGGATGTTTTCATTGTCTGTTGTGATATTTCCCCTTTCATCACAGATTCTATTGATTTGGAGTTGTTCTTTCTTTCTTTTGGTTAACTGGGCTAAAGGTCTGTCTATCTTGTTTATTCTCTCAAAGAACCAACTTTTGGATTCCTTGATTTTTTGTATGGTTTTGTTTCTATTTCATTGATCTGTGCTCTGATTTTTGTTATTTCTTCTTGTCTGCTGTATTTAGGGTTCATTTATTGTCTCAAGTATTTTTAGCTGCAGTGTTAGATCATTCGCTTGTGCTCTTTTTTTTTTTTTTTTTTTAATGTAGACACTTAGAGCTATAAACTTCCCTCCTAGGACTGCTTTTAAAGTGTCCCATAGGTTTTGCTGTGTTGTATTATCATTGTCATTTAGTTCCAGGAATGTTTTTCTTTCTTTATTTCTTCCTTGACCCATTCATTATTCAGGAGAGTGTTGTTTAGTCTCTATGTGTTCTTGTAGGTTGAAGGGTTTATCCTGGTGTTGATATTGAGTTTTATTGCACTGTGGTTTGATAGAATGCATGAGATTATTTCAATCTTTTTGTATTTATTGAGTTTTTTCCTGTGTCCCAGTATATGGTCTGTTTTGGAGAATGTTCTGTGGGGTGCTGAGTAGAAAGTGTATCCTCTGGTGTTTGGGTGAAATATTCTATAGGTGTCTGTGAGGTCCATTTGGTGTATTGTGTTATTTATGTCTCTCTGTTTATCCTTTGTCCTGTTGATCTGTCTAGGGGACTTAATGGGGCATTGAAGTCCCCTACTATTAGTGTGCTGGGATTAATCTGTGCCTTGAG
Source organism: Rhizomys pruinosus (assembly GCA_009823505.1). Lineage (NCBI taxonomy): Eukaryota > Metazoa > Chordata > Mammalia > Rodentia > Spalacidae > Rhizomys > Rhizomys pruinosus. Next base: position 1,368,204 of record VZQC01011344.1, on the reverse strand, counting down.
ATCCTGAAGAATTGTCTTTATAAAGTTTGGTGCACTGGTGTTTGGTGCATATATATTCATGATTGTGAGATCTTCATTGTCAACTGTTCCTTTAATGAAGATGTAATGGCCCTCTTTGTCTCTTTTGATTTCTTTTGCTTTGAAGTCTATTTTGTCTGATATTAGAATAGCAACACCTGCTTTCTTTTTGGTACCATTTGCTTGGAATACTTTCTTCCATCCCTTCACCTTAAGGTGGTGCCTAGCCTTGAAATTGAGATGGGTTTCTTTTCTTTCTTTTTTTTTTTTTAAAGCACACTGCGTTTATTCAACAGAACATTGAATCCCCTTAGTGCAGTGTCAAATCAAACACCAAGAAAAGCCCAGAGAAATTTCTGTAGATAACCCAGCGAGGGAGAACGCACATTCCACATCATTGTCAACATAATCACTCCATGAAGAGGGAAGAGGCAAAGAAGCAGAACGAAGAACAAGGGGCTCAAGGCCTGAGTCACTTGCAAAACAGCCGGACATCTGGGATTAAAATAAAACACAAAGGAAAGCTTTCCAGAAAGGAGAGGAGCAAATGGCACCTGAGGGCTGGAGCCTAGGTGGGCAGGGCGGAAGGGACTCCAGGCTGGCAGGAGGCCTGTGGCGGCCTGGGCTCTGCCACCTACCGCTGGCAGGAGGGCAGGAAGGTACAGATCCCAGGGCCAGAATAATCGGACCTGGCAAGTTCACAAGTCTCAAGACTTTTTGAAAAAGAGGGCAAAGATGAAGCCCACATTTAAATATACCACCTTTGCGAGTGGCTGTGGTCCTGAAATACTTAGAACCAAAGGACCCCCTCCCCGGCCTGACGTTAGTGGCAAAGCCTATGCCTAAACCATGTGTTCCCTCTCCTTGGAAGGAGGAGGAATGGAGACGAGGGAAGGGTTCTGTCTGCAGCAGAAGACCGGGGGGAGCATCTCCTTGGACGGAGTCTGAAGAAAGGAAGAGACAAGGAAATAGCAAAGGAAAAGATAAAAATTAATAAAAATTTCACGATATGGAGCCAGCGTGTTCCGATTCCGTCCACAAAAATAACTCAGGCTGCTTTGCTGAACCATCCTGTCCACCAGGGGCGCTGCCGAGGCTGTCTGCCTGGAAGAGTCACCAATGGGCGTGGAAAGTCCTCACTGCTGCCATACTGCTGCTGGGTGGAGGGGGTGGCGGAGGTTGCTGATGCTGCTGCTGCCATGGAGGAAGAGGACCAGAGGGAGGGGGCGGGGGCTGCCCACTAGGAGGTGGCGGCATCATGCCCATAGGTGGCGGCGGCATCATACCTTTTCCTTGATGCAGGGGATAGACCCCAGAGCCCACAGGCGTACTTCCCAGGTACTGATCCATTGGAAGAGGGCCATGGTGCCCAGGTGGGTGGGGGCCCTGATTCATCGGTGGTGGTGGTGGCTGCATCCAAGGAGGTGGGGGTCCATTTGGGTTGTGCTGCATGGGATGTCCACCATGCCCACCTGTCAGGCTGGGCAATGGGTGTGGAAAACTGTGGGGACCACCTCCAGGCCCACCAGGACCACCTCCGTGCATGCCGTGGTAGGGCCGATTCTCTGAAGGACCAGAATTCACCCAGGGTGGGCGGCTCTGAGTTGTAGACATGAGAGACGGTGGTGGTGGGTTGTTAGCAGGAGCAGCAGGTCGAGGAGCACTGGCCAGGGGTGTGGTGGCAGGCCCAGATGTAGAACCCACAGATGCAGGGATGGGTGCTTCTCCCAGCTCAGCCATAAGGGACAAATATTCTTTATCCATCCGTGCTTTATCCTGAGCTGACTGGGGGTCACCAGGCCTCTGGAACTTGCAATCAGAGGCAATGTGGCCAGCCCCTTCACACTTGGTACACACTGTAGTATTGGTAATGCTGCGGGTCTCTGAGCTCTGCCAGGGTCTTAGGATCCTGTTATCATCTTCCTGTAGCGTGCCGTTCAAGTGAGCCAACTCTCGAAGCTGCATCTTCCAAAGGTCATTCTGGTCCTCTGGGGTCTCGATCCCCTGCTTCAGGATGTTTCTGATCTGTTCCACTGCCTTTTTCACATTCTCCATTGTGTTGGCAGTGACTAGAGCATGAAGAGGCTCGTCTTCCCCTGGCAGCATCTGGCCATCTTCGTGGCCGACCTTCCCTTCTTTCACAGAGCCTTTCCCCCGAATCATGATCTTGGCATTGCATTCCTTCTCAATATTCTTCAGGGTGTTCCCTCTGGGCCCAATGAGCAGCCCCACAAAGTTGATTTCTGGATACTCATCTTGGGGGATCATTGCTTTATCACTCACTCGTGTTGCTGGAGGCTTGTAATCTGCAGGTGGCTTAAAATCAGGATTGAGGGCAACCATCTCCGTGATGAGGTTATGTCATTCCTCTTCGAGCTTTTTGCGCGTGCGGAACTCTCGGGTGTTGAGCCTCTTCCCCTCGCTGTTGTAGATTGGCTCAGGGGAAGGGGACCTGTCCTCAGGGTTAGAGGGGATGCCCAGGTCTCCTGTGCACAGTTTACGAGTCAGGTCTTCTATCTGCAGTTGCACTATATAAGCTCTTTCCTGTTCCCGGGTAAGTCCAGGGGGAATAACTGTAGGCATTCCTGGAATCACCGTCTTCTGTTCCATGGTGTCTTGGTTCCAGCGGCTCCTCTTCCGCTTCTTACTTGGGAAGTCTAGCAGCGTGGTGTTCGCTCCGGTAGCCATGGCGCCCCAGGGGACCGGAGGCAGCGGTTCCTCCTCGGCGGTGACGGCGGCTTCTACTTCGTGAAACTTCCGGGGGGAGGGGACCCGACGATGCAGCCAAGGAGCGCGGGCAGCCCGTCCTCTCGAGATGGGTTTCTTGTAGACAGCATATAGATGGGTTTTGTTTCCTAATCCATTCTCCTGGTCTATGCCTTTTGATTGGGGAGTTTAGCCCATTAATATTTAAGGTTCTAATTGAAAGATGGATGTTGCTTCCTTTCACTTCATTATCCATTTGAACTTCTAGCCTCTGATTTTGCTCCTACGGTTATCTTTTTATTAATTTCTTTTCCTAGGTGTTTGAGGATTGTTGCTCTTCTTTTCTGCCCTTTGAATTGCTTCAAGTATTTTATGAAGAGTTGATTTTCCAGACATGTATTCTATCATCTTGTTTTTGTCATGGAACATTATTCTCTTCTTCAACTATAGTCGACATTTTTGCTGGGTAAAGTATTCTGGGTTGGCATCCATTGTCCTTTAACACTGGGAATGCTTTGCTCCATGTTCTTCTTGCTTTCATGGCGTGCACCGAGAAGTCAATTGTAATTCTGGATGGGTTTCCCTTTGTATGTGACTTGTTTTTCTTTTGTAGCCTTCAGAATTTTGTCTTTGTTTTGGGCATCTGGCATTTTAACTATGATATGGCATGGGGAGTTTCTTTTCTGATCTTGTTTATTTGGGGTCCTATGTGCTTCTTGTATTTGTATGGGTTTGTCTATTTTTAGTTTGGGGAAATTTTCATCTATTATTCTGTTGAAGATCTGATCAATACTATTCTCTTGAGATTCTTCTCCTTCCTCTATTCCTAAGATGCGGAGGTTTGATTTTTTTCATAGTGTCCCATATTTCCTGCTTGTTCCACTTTTGTGTATTTTTAAATTTTTCATAATCTTTATTTGAGTTTTTTAGTTGCTCTGTGTTATCTTCCAGATCTGATATTCTTTGTTCTGCTTCCTCCATTCTACTTCTGAGGCTTTTTCCTTTCCTTTCTTCTTGATTGGATGAGTGTTCTAATTCCTTTTTCGTTTCATCCTGTGTTTTCTTTAGTATTTCCATTTCCTTTTTGAGCTTTGCAATCTCTTCTTAGTGCTCTTTACTTTGTTGGTTGGCTTCCTTTTTCAGTGTTTCTACTTCCTTTCGCAGTTTGTTTTTTTTTTCTCCCTCTCATTCTTTCTGGTGTTTGTCAATCTATTTCTTTAGTTCTTTCCAAAGTTTGTCATTGTATCCCTCTAGGTCCTTTTTAAGTTTTTCATTCTCTCTCTTTAGTTCTCTGAATTCTTCTTTATTTTCTTTAATTTCTCTGCATAGGTCTGAAATTATTCCTCCAAGATCTGTTCCTTGGGTCACCTCCAGGGGGATCCCATTGTAGTTATCTCCTACAGGTTTGGTAGAGCCTGGTGCAGGATTATCCTGTGCCTTTCCCATGTTGTCCCTTCATCGTGTCCCTGACATGTGGGTTTCTCTTTTGTGGTTCAAATCACAAATGTCTTTTCACTATGTTAGCGGATGGTTTTGCTTGCCTCCTTCTGATGCTTTTTTTTTTCTTTCCTCCTCCTTGTTTATGGAGTATTGACTTGTCTAGGTTTCAGGCTTTCAATTTTGTTTATATATTGGATATTGGAAGCCTAAGTCACTCTTCTCTTCCTGTTCTGAAGGTTTTCCAAAAAAAGTCCACTTGGATACTCTCTCACCAATTCCCATTAGCCGGGGGCGGGGGGGGGCGGTATGCTTGACCTAGCCAGTGCCCTGGTACCTGCCTGAGTGACTTCTGGGTTCCTGTGCCTCAGGAGCCGGCTGGCACAAAGCCACCGAGGCACCAAACCCCAACCCAACCCGCTGGTCACTGGCTTCAAAGGCGAAGGCCACCCCCTACAAGAGGGCTTAGAGATGCGACCCCCTTGTAGCAGCCCAGAAGACAATCTACCCCAAAATCTACTTGCCTGAGTGACTTCTGGGTTCCTGTGCCTCAGGAGCCGGCCCACGCAAAGCCACAGAGGCACCAAAACCAAACCCGACCTACTGGCCACCGGCTGCAAAGGCGAAGGGTGGTTTCGCTCAGATGGCCACCCCCTACAAGAGGGCTCAGAGTTGCGACCCCCTTCCAGCAGCCCAGGAGACAATGTACACCAAAATCTACCTGCCTGAGTGACTTCTGGGTTCCTCTATTTTTATTTTATATGTACAAGTGTATTGCTTGCATGTAGGTAGGTGTACTGATGTTTTGCAATGCCCATGGAGGTCAGAAGAGGGTATCAGATCACCTGCCACTGGACATAGGGATGCTTGTTAGCCTCCATGTAGGTGTTAGGAATCGAACATGGGTCCTTTTGCAAGAGAAGCCAGTGCTCTTAACCACTGAACCATCTCCCTAGCCCCAAGTGTTCATCTTTTATTTGCAGTTTTCCTCTTGTCCATGACGTGGTCACTTTCTGGGGATGGGAGCCAGTTCTGGCCACAAGAGCCTGGCTATAGGTGTGCTTTTCGTGATGATGACTTTGCAACTGGAACACTGTCCAGCTGCGATCATCGGCTCTTTCCAGGATTTCATGGACTTGTCCATTCAACAGCAGTCACTTCATGTTGGTTTTCTTTAAGGGAGTGATAGGCTGACCAGGCTCTAGTGTATGAACTCACACCAGGGACATCTGGGTACACAAACTTGACTCTATATTTCTTAACATATATAACAAAATGCATGCAATCTAGTGGGAAAGCTATGGGGAGTGCAGATGGGGAAGGTGACTAAATATCATTAAGATGAATTGTATGAAATGGACAAAAACGCAATAAAAATATAAAATTAAAAATTGCTTTGTGAAGAGCTAGAGGTAATCCTTAGTTGATGAGGGAGGGAGAATCAATTTTCTTCAGGGACAAACTCCCTGATAAGTTGTCCAATCCCAAGTGGTCAGCCCTAAACACATGCACCCAAGAACACTACTAAATGGACTCAGTAGATTATAACTGTAGATAAATATGTATGTATATATATATATATATATATATATATATATATTTGTACATATAGAAATAATAATCAAAGAAGAGCTAGGAAACTGAGAGGGAGAGGAGTTGGGGTATTGGGAGTGGGAGAGGTGGAAATGATACAAATTCTCATAAATGTCTAAAAATTTGTTTCCTTTTCTCAAAGTTTATAAAATAAGAACACTTAAAGGTGGTGTTTTGGAACCTATATTTTTAACAATGTCTCCAAACAATTTTAATGCATACTAAATTTGGAATCTACAATGTCAAGAAAAAAGAAAAGCAGGAGAATGGAGCTATGAGAGGTCTGGGCAACAAAAATTCTCAAAATATCTACTTATCAGGGAACACAAGATGAGGTGGTAGGGAATAGAAAATAAGTTCCTGGAAGTCTGTAGGCACCCAGGAAGACACACAGCCCATCCAGGCACATCCCGAAGGAATGTCAATCACAGATTTATCATTCCTGTTGAAGAGCATAAGCACACAGATCAAAGTTATTATTTAACATTGATGCAAAAAGATGTGTGTGGGCAGGTAGATTTATTTTAGTTGATATTTTGGAAAATAAATTAAAATTTAAAAAATTATGGGGTTGAGGAGATAGCCCAGTTGGTAATATTGCTTACCATGCAAACATGAAGAGCTGACTCAGGTCCCCATCACCCATATAAAGAGCTGGGCGTGGCATTGCATACCTGTAGTTTTAGTGCTGGGGAGGTGGACGAAGGAGGATCCCTGGAGCTTGTTGGCCAGCTAGCATTGCTAAATCGGTGAGCTCGAGGTTCCATGAGAGGCCCTGCCTCAAAAAGCAAGGTGGAGAATCAGATACAGAAAGTCACCCAACATTGACCTCTGGTCCATTTGCATGCACACACACACACACACACACACACACACACACACACGAACAAATTTCAGTTCTCAAGACCAGATTTATTTAATAAGATAAAAAAATAAAAAATAACCCATCATGAAAGTTTTTAATTAATTACAGCTGAAAACTCACACCCAGAAAATGCCTAGCAAATCTGTTCTTCACAACTTTAAAGTGAAATCTTGCAAAGTAGGTTCAGGATGAGAAAACGTTTTAAAGTTTTTATAAGGCAGAGTGTAGACAGAGACTTTCCCCTGTAGTTCTATTATTGGATTCTGAGTAGGAAAGTGTACTTCATACTCTCTAACAGACCTTGAGAGACAGCTAAGAGAAGAGTTTCTTTGTAATTCTTGAGGCTTGTCCATACTAACCTCCACCCTGCTCAGTCTACCAGATTTACAGTTTTTTGCCCCTTTACCCTCAGCTTTCTGGGTCATTCCAAGTTGTAGAATGTCTAAGTTTAAAATAGGGTATAGTCACTCACTTACAATGTACATCCAGCATAGTAATCTAGACCTTATTCTGCCACAAGTTATTTCACATTTTTAAGGAAAAGTACAAATCTGGATAGACATTTTACCCATTGTTCATTGAACTTCTGAAGGCTCCTTCTATGTGACACCTCTTTAAATATTTAAAGAACTCAATCAATCTACTTCTTTCTTCAGACTAAGCATCTCTATTTCCTTGGCCATTTAGGTTACGGAGGACAGAAGAACATTTATCTTCTTTATTATAGCTACTGTATGCCTATTAATACGACACTGGATCATATTAGCTTCTTTTTGGGGGTAAAAGTCACATGTTGACTTGTATTAAGGTTATAATTGAATTAAAATTTTTATGCTTCTCCTGCAAAGGGTTCTAGGATGTTATAATTTCTTTGTATTTATTCTTAGACAGTTTGGATTTTGAATTAATCGAATAGCATCTGTCTTATTGTAGCTGGTGTTGTGGCCTCATAGCTTTGTGCTAATTTCTGCCAGGCAGTCAGCAAGTTTTCTTTCCTTCATTGGAATCTACAAATGTGATGAACTCAGGCTGGATATCTTTGACCATGCCATCGGACAAGGTGCATTCTGGCCATTCTGTTGTCCATCATTAGATACCTCTTCTTTTAAAAATATTTTATTTGTTATTTTTATTTTATGTGTATGAGTGTATTGCCTGCATGTGTGTAAGTGTACCCATGTTGTGCAATGCCCACGGAGGTCTGAAGAAGGCATTGAATTCCCTGGACCAGGAGTTAAGGACAGTTGTTGGCCACCATATGGGTTCTAAGAATTGAATCCAGATCCTTTGCAAGAACAGTCAGTGCTTTTAACCACTGAGCCATCTCTCCAGCTCTAGATTCCCCTTCTTAAGTCTAAAGTCTTTCATTAGTCAGCACTTGATGCTCATTGTCTACTTACATGTGTCTTAGTATCTAGCTCATATTTGTCTTACTTGACTACAGAAATTTTATGGGAGAATATCCAGTTCTTTGACACTGTCTGCATTTATTGTGCTATATAATATTTCTCTAGGGCAGTCTTTTAATAATATCTAAAAATTAAAATATTAAATCTAAGTTATATCACATCAAAATTTTTACTAACCTACCTGGAATGGAGTAGTGGATCAAGTGAAGAGGAACAGACTGGGAAGATCCTTGGAGATGGTGCTGAGAGGCTGTCGTTGTCTCCTGAGGGCAACAGAGGAACCTTGCAGCTGAGCCAAGGAGGACCACAAGAGCACTGGGGTGTTTGCTGTATGGTGGTAGTAGCTGCCCAGATGCTGGGAGAAGCTCAGATCCAGAGGCTGAGATGCTGAGGATGGGAAGTAGCAGGAGTGCAGCCTGGACAGAGGCAGCTCTGAAGCAAAGGTTTGTTTGTCACTGTTTGGCCAGAGTGCATTTTCTCACTCACCTGATGGCATTGAGACAGTGCTGAAGCCCCTTTAAAATGAGAGCAGATGCATGGCTGCTTCTTCACCTGGAGTCAGTCTTTTTCCATGGAGTTGACTTTGTGAGCCACTTTGAAGTTTATTCCTCTTTCTGTATAACATGTTCTTAAATGCTTTAAAATGATGATGTTTTCTTTTATTCAGACTGATTCTTCCAATTTCTTTACTGGAAAAGTTATTAACATTATCTGAAATCAGGGAGTAACTTCATTATGTAATAGTTTTTACTGGAAAAATGTAAATTTAATTTTCATAATTTATCTTTATCTTATTCTTTTTTCATAAAAGCTTAATATGTAAAAAAATTATCCTTAAGTAGCTTTTTAGAGATTAACAGAAGACCAGATTTTTAAAAAAGACATATATTGTCTCCCTACTTTATCTTGTTTCCAAAGCAAGGTAAAGAAAATCCACTATCGAGACCTTATACAAAATGACCTTATACAATGTGAGTAACTGAAATTGTTTTGCCTGAAAATGCTTTTGTTCCAGCCTGTACTGTTGACAATAATTGCAGACACAGTGTCTTAGCAAAAGCCTACTTAAATTCTTCTTTCATTAACCTTGCTATAGATTCTGCTATTGCCCTACCATGATGGAAGAAATCAAAGTGCAACCTGATTTTTCATCAATTTTCTCTACCAAAGCAACAAGAGACAATCAAATTGCAGGCTGAACGGCTGTGGCGCACGCCTTTAATCCTAGCTCTCGGGAGACAGAGGCAGGTGGATCTCTGTGAGTTCAAGGCCAGCCTGGTCTACATAGTGAGTTCCAGGCCAGCTGGAGCTACAGGGAGACCTTGTTTCAAAAAGACACCAAATAAAGCAGGCTGAAGGAGGTGAAGGAAGGAGAGCAAGAGTGAGCCAGTGAGCAAGAGAGAGAGAGAGAGAGAGTCGAAGCTGGAGTAAGGAGCCATGTTGAGACTGCATATGTGACGACACCCATTGATGGATTGCCTTGGTGTCAAAATGAGGACGTTAAGCCACGGTACATAGAACACAAGGCACTGCAATTCTTCATGTGTCAGAAAAAAATGTAGCTGTGTGTTGCCTGAACCAAAGTGAACCAAGAGACCAGTTGCGAGTGTGAACTAAACAAGAAGTAAGACATCAAAGCGAGAATGCTGATGGGCCATGCCAGTCTGCCCTAGGTGATCTCCAGATAGTGACACATGTCTAGACAAAGCCGCTTCTGCTGAAAGCCACTGCCCAAGAGCCGTCTGGAGATGTACTTTGCATCCTGCCCAGTCCCTATGCTGATGTTCCACATGTTTTCTTTCACTGATTTTTCTTTCATATTTGATTTGTTTGCCTTGGTTACTTTACATACTGGGGAAAAAACCCAAACAAACGAAACTGAAATGGAATGAAAGCAAAAATCAGGTTGGGAAAATAGAAAAATAAGACGCTGCAAACTTATTGGATTGATAAAGATTTTTATCTAACTAAAGTGTAGGATCTTTCTGTTTGATGAATCCTTCCTTTAGACCTATTTCTGCTTTAATTATTCTTCCTTCTATTATGTCTTGAATTGTAACTTTGTATTCTGCTTTAATGGTTTTCCAGTTTCGTCAAACCTGTGCATTTCCTTTTGGTACTGCCGGTCATTGTCAGAGCAGATATTAATAAACAACAGCAAAACGAAGCTGCTGCACTGTCGCCTCTTCTACTAGTAGTCTGTATTCGCAAGCACACCTTAAAAAAATCACAGTACCAACAATTTCAAGAATTTTATGAACTATTTTTCAAAACTAAGTTTGGACTAAAAGTAAAGGCTTATGATGGGCGTGGAGGTACACATCTTTAGTCCCAGCACTCAGGAGGCAGAGGCAGGCATATCTCTGTGAGTTCAAGGACAGCCTGGTATACATAGTGAGTTCCAGGACATCTGGGGCTACAGGGAGACCTGATCTCAAAAAACAAACAAACAAGAAAGAAAAAAACAAAAAAAGTCAAGGCTTACAAATAAGTGGGAGCTCAAAGTCATTACCTTTTTAGGTTTTTATTTTAGTTTAATCAATAGATATTAGGTGCCTGTAACTTTCTGATTTTGTACGATTCTTATATTCTGCTAACAGGTATTTTCTTAAAGACAAATTAACATTAATTAAATGAATGAAATTAGCATGAATTCCATCATGTTCTTCTAAACTTGGTTTTATTTATTTATTTATTTATTTTTATTTTTTTATTTATTTCTGTATGTGTATGAATGTACTGTCTGCATGCAGGTCTGTGCACCCGTGTTGTGGCAGAGGTCAGAAGAGGGTCTCGGATTCCCTTGGAACTGGAGCTCTCCTGGAATTGGAGTTTCAGATGGTTCTCGGCCACCATGTAGGTGCTGGGGATCGAACCCGGGTCCTCTGTGAGAGCGGTCGGCACTCTTAACCTCTAGGCCATCTCTCCAGCCCCTAAACTTGGTTTTAAATGATCCTCTTATATCTCCTGATGTAATTTTCCCAAAAGACTAAATTTTCCATCTCTTGCTCTTTCGGGGATGAAATTCTGCTACATTGGAACCCAACTTGCTTGGCACCATATTTCTGCATGTGCCTGCCGACCACCACTAGCAGGACCTGCGGGAAAACCATCCAAAGCCTGGGCCTATTGGCCTGAGGTTTCCAGTGTTGCTCCTCTTTCCTCCGCTGTCTGCTTTGTCCATTAGCCAGTGCGTTTTTGTTTTTTGGTCTAGGATAAGTGGTCCTCTTTAGGGGCTATAAAAACACTTGCGATGTTTGTCCTTTATCTGGAGTCAATGCAAACTCTTTAAATGCAAATATACACACACTTACTGGAGAACTTAGAATAGTGACAGAACATTTATGGCTGCTTTAGAAACTATTATTTTAAATTTGTAGTAATGCTTTAAAGGAGTTCTTATGTTTTAAATATATTCAATGACATGGTTACAGAAGAAATGATAGGAAAGCTGAATCTGTTTCAAAATATTCTGGGAAGATGTGGGGAGAAGGGCGGGGTAGATGGAGGGAGAAGGGCCCTGATTTAGCTAACGAGTCACGGGGATGGGAGCTGTTCTTCTACTCATTGTATTTTTTGTTTTTCAGTTTTACTACTTTTATAGAATTTTGTGCATTTCATATGCTAGATCTTAATCGAATTTAGACCCTACCCCCCTCCCTGCTCCCCATAGTCTCCATACTACATTTCAGGTATTCTATCATATATGGTAAGTCCTACCAGGTCAAGCATTTTTCTCCAGGTATCCTTCAGTGCAAGTTCACCCACTGGAGTGTAGTGAGTCTATCTGGACTCACTGCCTTGAAGAAGATCTACTCTCCCTCCTCCCAGAGCAATCATTTGCCAATAGCTCCTTGGCTAGGGTTCGGGCCTCTGCTCATTTCCCCACTTCCATACTGGGTTTTTGTCTGACTGAGTCAGTATGGGTCTTGTGTATGCTGTCAGCATTGCCATTAAGTTCCTATGAACGTTTCCAGTAGCTTGAAAGTCTCTGTTTCTTTATGTTTATTTATCAATCCTGGCTCTTACAATATTTCTGACCCCACTTCTACAATGTCCTGAGCTGTGGGTGGATGAGTTTTAATATAGGAGTCTTATCAAGGACACACTCTGCAGTCTCTTAGTCTCTAAAACTTAGCAGTTATGGCCATCTGTGTGCAATGCACTCTGTTGCATGAAGAGGTGTATTAGTACTCTATTACTATCCTATTAGTACGAATTAGTGAAAGTCGAGGGATGTAGTAGTATTATCTCTACCCCCTGTTCCACTATGTTCTATGAACCTTAGGTGTACAGATTCTACTGTAGAAGTGTTACTTAGGGTTGGTCATCTCTTGTATTTTTTCAACCTACTTATTGTGTATGTTTTAAGTTTCATCTCCATAATAAAAAGATACATTGTGATTTTTAAGGACAGCAAAAGTCAGGGGGAAAGAAAAAAGACAAACTAGCCTACTGCTGGTGGTGCTTAGGGAGAGAGTACTTTTGGCTTCTGGGGGTATCTGTTGAATACATAGATTTGCCTACATGAGTTATATTTCCTCTTCCAGTGGTTGATTCAGGCAAGACATACAGTTCCTATGAGGTGGAAAATTGATTTTGGCAAGATATACAAATGAGGTGGGGAGTTTCAAGGAGAAGATTTCCTTATACCTTGTTCCTCTGGGTCTGGTCATGATTGGATAGGATAACTGGAGTTCCTGCAGCAGTCTCGTGACTGGACTGAGAAGAAAATGAGAGCAGCACTGAGTGAGGATGAGCAGATAAAAACTGCCTGGGCCCTTGAGGGTCCTCTTGAGCCACTGAAACACAAGATACTGGATTTTCCTAATGTCTTTGATTATTATTATGTAAAATAGCAAAATTTCTTATTGTTTAATTTTTTTTCTGCTGCTAAAAAGACTTATGCACATAGTCCAAGTAGACTTTGTAAATATTGTACAACAAAAATTCCATTCCACACAGGTATGTACTTTACCTGTAATTGCACATGTAAGCCAGTAGACATGTTCAAGAATTTTTTTTTTTTTTTTTTGTCTTTTCAAGACAGGGTCTCCCTGTAGCCCCAGCTGTCCTGAAATTTGCTTGTTGAAGAATCTTTTTAACAGTATTTTTAAAATAGTAGCAACAGACTAGACATAACACATTACCTATCAGAGGAAGAAATTAATAAACTACAAAGTGGAACATTATACAGCAACTAAAGAAACTATTGCTCAGCACACTGACTTAGCTGATTCCTAGAACTCACTCAGGGAATGAGAGATGTCAGCTATGAAAGCCTACATGTGATAGTGTGATTCTATTAAAGGAATATAACTAAAACTACAGTTTGGAAACAACTCATGATTAGTAAAGAAATGAAACAGAACAACTGTTATATAAGCAAGAGAGTAGTTTCCCCCAGAGGGAAGAAGGAGGTGCCGAGAAGGCATGTGTGTTGGCCCTCCCCAGGACTCAGGTGTTCTACCTCTTTCCCTGTGTTGTACTTTCACGAGGGCTAGCTTCATTAGGAGTTCAAAAGCATGTTTAATATGCTCTCCTATACATAGTGGGATCACCTCAATTTTTTTTATCTTTTTTTTTTTTTTTTTTGTAAACAAGATCTTTATCAAGGGGCTGGAGAGATGGCTCAGCAGTTAAGAGCGCTGACTGCTCTTGCAGAGGACCCGGGTTTGATTCCCAGCACTCACATGGTGGCTAAGAACCACCCCTTTAAGCGGGGCGTGCTGTCACATGCCTTTAATCCTAGCACTCAGGAAGCAGAGGCAGGAGGATCTCTGTGAGTTCAAGGCCAGCCTGGTCTACAGAGTGAGTTCCAGACCAGCTGGGGCAATAGGAAGACCCTGTCTCAAAAAAAAAGTCTTTGTCAAAACAGGTAGTTTTCTGTAATTAAAAAAAAAAGAACTGGACATGATTTTAAAGAATTGAAATCAAAAGTAAGTTTCTCGGCCACATCATTCCTGTTCTGAGCATGCGTAAACATGCTGTTCTGTATACTGGATGAGTTGAGCCTGGCTCTGACTTTCTATTTTTCCATCAAATGCAACTTTATTGTGCCTTCTCATTTTTAAGCTCACAAAAGTTTGGCCATGAGTATAAAGTATAGAGTTTATGAATTTGATCAAAATTTCTGTAGTAAATACAGCTATGGAGACAGTATGATTGCAAGAAAAACTAACAGTCTCAGTAGCGGGGTCCTGCTCAGGCGCAGCTTCTCTTCAACAAGGCCTTGGTGCTCACAGTGTTCTCTTGAAGCTGGCTTTGACAGTTCTTATGAGGAGCTTTCGTGTGTTTCTTGGTGGAATGGAGTTGGGCTTGGAGCTTATGTGTCAGAGTTTCTGTAGGTGCAGTTGCTCTGAGAGACCCACTGAGTGTTTAGAAAAAGCTTGGGCAACAGCTATGGAAAGAGAAGGGCGGACACTGGCCAATTTCTTTCTTGGTGCAGGCTTTCCTCTTCTTGTAGATACAAAGTAGTAGGTTTGAGATTGGAGAACCCAGGCCTGTTCTGGGGCAATAGTGTTATTACTTGGATGAGTGTTCAACTTCATGTACCACATCCCATCAGAGACTTAAAGATTAACATTTCATTAAGCTCTTATCAGCAAAGATAATGAATAAAAGATAAAGTATAGGAAAGCAAAATAAGCATAGGAAAAGAACTGCAGGTGGTTGAAGAGGAATGCATTGTTCAGAGTCAGCATTGGTCAAAGCTGGGACATAATAGCCAAGATATTAATGAAAAGAATACTGAACTATTGGGGAACCAACTTTGGCCTGATCCTGGCCCCTGTTCTAGGGTACACTGCTCTACACTCTACAAAGGGATAGAAAATTTTGTCAAGTGTAAATTTCCTCTGAATAAATTGAGTTTCTTTAAATGAAGAGCTTGCATGTAAAGAATAGAGGAACTTCTTGTTGCTCATTTTCATTTTATATCTTATTTTTAATTAACCAACGATAGATGTACATATTTATACAGTGCAGTATGCTAGCTCAATACGGTATTACATATGTGCCAGGTCAAGGTAAGTAGCATTTTCATCTTCATATGATATATTGGTTCGTCATAGAATATGTAATAGATTTTGTGAACTATAGCTGCATTAAAATTTCATACAAGACTAGAATTTATTCCTTCTATATTTCACAGTATTTTGGTACTGATTATACAACCTTTTTTATTGTCCTACCTCTAGTCGCTAGTAATTACTAATAAAATTTTAATTAGTGATTTTAGCTTCCAAATAAGAAAAACAATGCCTTTGGTTCTATCTATCTATGTTTGCTGCAAATGACAGGATTCATATTTTTTTGTGCTTGAATAATATTTCATTATATGTATTCCCTATCTGTTCATCTGCCAATGGACACCTAGGTTGATTTCTATGTTTGTTACTGTTCTGTTACTGTGATAAAACACTATGGCCAAGGCCGTAGTGACCCCTGGTTCCAGGGGGATAAGAGCGCATCATGGAGGGGAGGCCCTGCAGCAAGCTCCAAGTGTGGTGGCAGGGGATGAGAGCTGAGAGCGCACATCTTCACCTGCAAACAAGCAGGGAGGGAAACTGGAAGTGGGACAAGCTACGGGCTCTCAAAGCCCACCTCAGTGATGTGCTTCCTCCAAAAAGGCCACACCTCCTAAAGGTTCCAGGAGCCTTCCCAAACAGCCCCATCAACTGACCTAGTGTTCATATATTTGAGTCTATGGGGACATTTCTCATTCAAACCATCAGACTTTCCTAACAGATAGGGATGCTGTTTGGAGACTCTGCAGGCACCCATAAATGAATCATAGGAGAGGCCCATGGGACTCTGGAGCAAAATTATGCTATCATCTCAACTCTTCTCCCTTTGAGGACAGATCTTGCCCTGCTATTGGGCCTTAGTGGAAACTGAAGACTTAGTGGCAATAAGGCACTAAGCTGCCATGCAACAGGAACTGCTCGTCATGAGCTGGGCATTAACCAACAAAGCAAGCCATGAAGGTGGATGTGCATGGTAAGAATCCCCTATCAAAGAGCTATATCTGTCATCAGGCCCAATCAGATTGTATGAAGTTACATGAAGTTCCCTGAATGCTTATCTTTTTGCTTCTTTTAACAGTTCTTTTGTCTAAGCATGCTCTTGTAGACTCATGAGGTGTGCCCTGTGACTAGGTGACTGAAGAAAAAAACACCAAGGCTCAGCTTACAGATGGTTCTGAATTCCATGCAGGTACCACTCAGAAGTGAACAGCTGCAGCATGGCAGTCCCTTTCTGAAGGACAGAAGTGAAGAGAAATCATGGTGAACAGAATTTTGTGCATACACATGGTCATGCGTTTTTCTTGGGAGTAAAAATAGCCAGACATATGACTATATACTGACTCATGGACTATGACCAATGAATGGTGTGGCTGGATGACTGAGGACTTGGAAGGAGAATAAATGATTAAAAAACTGGGGAGAAGGACATCTGGGGGAGAGGTATGTGGATGGATCACTTGGTCAAAAGTTATGAAGATATGGTGTCCTAAGGAAAGGCTCATCACAATTAGCCTTGGCAGAGGAAGAACTCAGTAGTCATGTAGACAAGATTACTCACTATATTCATAGCAGTCAGCCTCTTTCCTTGTCCACCTCTGTTGTGGCTTAATTTGCACATGAACAAAGTGACCACATTGGCAGAGATGGAGGCTATACATAGGCTCAACACTATAGACCTGCACTCACTATGGCTAATCTAGCTACAGCTGCTGATGATCTATTAGCAGCAGAAATTAACACTGAGACCCCAAGATGGTACCATTTCCTGGGATGATCAGCATACAACCTGGTGGGAGGTTGATTACATTAGACCACTTCCATTGTGGAAGAGTGTACATTGTCCTTATTGGAGTAGATGCTGATTCTGGGTATAGATTTGCCTTTCCTGCATGTCGTGCTTTTGTAAAAACTGTTATCCAGGCACTTGCAGGTCTTATAATCATCATGGTATCACACACAGCATTGCTTCTGACCAAGGAACTTCATAGCAAAAGAACTGCAGCAGCAGATTCATAATGTTCATAGAATTCACTGATATTTGGATCTATCCTGAAGCTATTCTATACTGGCTCAACAGAATGGTGGCTAGCCTTTTAAAGACACAGTTACAGTATCAAGTAGATGGCAGGAGCCTAGAAGGCCAATTCAGTATTCTCAAGAAGTCTGCTCTGAATCAGCACCCAATATATTGTACTGTTTCTCTTACAGCTTGGCTTCACAGGTCCAGGAATCAATGAGTACAAATGGGCATAGTATATTCGTCATCCCTAGTGACCCACCAGCAAAATTTTTGCTTCCTCCTGAAATTTTACACTCCACTGGCCTAGAAACCTTGGTTTCAGAGCAGGCACTGTTTTTACTAGGAAGAGAAGAAAATATTCCATTGGATTGGAAGCTTTGGACTTTTTGAGTCTTTGATGCCTTAAGTCAACAGACTAAGAAAAGAGTTAATGTATTAGCGTGATGAGGAAATTGGACTGCTTCTCCACAATGGAAGAAAAGGAGAGTATGTCTGGAGAGCAGAAGATCCTTTAAGTTGAATCTTGGTGTTATTATGTCCTGTGATTAAGGTCAATGGGAAAATACACTCAAATAAGATGATCAATGGCCTACCCCCTTCTGGAATGAAGGTGTGGGACACCCCTTCAAGAATCAAGACCTGCTGAAATGCTTGAAAAGTGTGGAGGGGATGTGGAATGGGTAGAAGAAGGTAGTTATAAACACCAGTTAAGCTGACAGGACCAGCCACAGAAGCAAAGATTTGAATTGTTGTCAATGTGTCTGTTCTATTTTGTTATGAGTATGTTTGTGCATGCATACAGACTTAGCAAATATTTCCTCTATTTCTTTACAATATAATATAACATTGGTTGAGATAATTAAATGTTATAAATATGTATCATATTTAAATTTGAGTTTTGGGATATTAAAAAACTTTAGCTAGGCATGGTGGCACATGTCTTTAGTACCAGCATTCAGGAGAGAGACAGGCAGATCTCTGTGAGATGGAGGCCATCCTGGGCTACATAGCAAGTTGCAGGCCAGCTGTGGGTATAGAGAGATCCTGTCTCAAAAAAACCACAAAAAGCAGACCCAATGCTTCCCCCCCCAAAACCAAAAAGACTTTGGAATTCTTCAAGGGCCTTTGTCATATATTCTGGGGGGGAAATAGTGTGTTTCTTGTGGTATATGGGAGATTTATTTATGTGGTGTTAAGCAAAAATATGACTTGTGATGTCTTCATTTAGAAATTCAGCATTACATAAGGACATGTGGTTGCCTGTCAAGCTGACAAGGTGGTGAACTTGAGATGATGATTCATTTTTTATTTATTTTTATGTTTACAAGTATATTGTCTAGATGTATGTAAGTGTACCCATATCTTGCAATATCTTTGGCGGTCAGAAGAGGGCATTGGATTCCCTGGAACCAGAGTTATAGACAATTGTTAGTTACCATGTGGGTGCTGAGAATCGAACCTGGGACCTCTACAAGAGCAGCCAGTGCTTTTAATTGCTGAGGCATCTCTCTAGCCCCAAGGTGATTATTCTTTATTGTCAACTTGATTGCACCTGGAATCAATAAGAGACATGTTTCTGGGCTGGTGTGTGAGGGAATCTCCGGGAAGAGTTTGCTCAGGGGAGAAAAGTGGGTGGCATCTTCTGGTGGGAGTCCAGATATAAAGAGGCTCAAGGAAAAGGCCAGGCTGATCACTTGCCTAACCTTGCTGCTTGTTGGTAAGTGCATTTATTGAATTGCCGCTGCTGCCATCTTTCACTGGAGTCTGAATTCGGCTTTGCCAGCCTTCTAACATGGACTAAAGACTAGCAGCTCTTCAGGAAGCCACAGGCCTCAGTGGTAGTCTGGGACTATGGAGGCATTTGGCTTTGTGACTGGGCAGCTTCTAGGTTCTCAGCCTCTCCAGTGTGCAGATGACCATTGTGGGATTACCCATCCCCCATCATGTAGTGGCGCACGCCTTTAATCCTAGCACTTGGGAGGCAGAGGCAGGTGGATCTTTGTGAGTTCAAGGCCAGCCTGGTCTACAGAGTGAGTTCCAGGACAGCTGGGGCTACAGGGAGACCCTGGTCCTCAAAAAGACGCAAAAAAAAAAAAAAAAAAAAAAAAGTAAGTAATCTAGTAAATCTGTGTGTGTGTGTGTGTATGTCTGGAGTGTGTGTGTGTGTGTGTATGTCTGGAGTGTGTGCATGTGTGTGTGTATGTCTGGAGTGTGTGTGTGTGTGTATGTCTGGAGTGTGTGTGTGTGTGTCTTCAGTTTATCCATTTTGTTTTGTCAGAAAACCCTGACTAATATGTTCTCTCAATTATGGAAAACTCAGCACTAGATAGTTTCTACCGAACTTTTAATAAAGATTTAATACTGATTCTTCTCAAACTATTTTTTAGAAACTGAAAGAGATACAACTTAAAAAAAAAAAGCATTCTATGAGACCAGCATTACTCTGATGCCCTGCATTAGTCACTTTTCTGTTGCTGTGAACCACGACCAGGGGAACTGGAGTCCATCTTGGTAAGGAGGCATGGTGGCAGGAGGTGGCCAAGCGGGAGCAAAGCAGAGCTTCACATCTTCAAGCAGGCACAGGAAGCAGAGACTGGTGGGGCTTTTTGAACTCTCTAAGCCCACCCCTAAGCCCACCCCCAGTGATGAGCTTCCTCCAGCATGGCCACACCTTCTAAGTTCTCCCACAACAGCGCCACCAACTGGGGACAATAATGTCTGAATACTTGGAGCCTATGGGGAACATTTTCATTCAAATCACCACATATCCAAACCAGACAAAGTCAAAACCCAGAAAGAAAATTATAAATCTATCCCTGAAAATATAGAAGTTAAATCTCATAGCACGTCGAAACTAGCAGCCACCAGGATGAAGCCTGACTTCTAGGATGTAACATCAAAGCAGCAATAAGGCACTCATCCAAACAAGCATTCAGCAAAATCCAACATCTGTTCATGAAAACTGAGCAAAGGAATTCATCATAATAAAGGGCACACATAACAAACCCACAGCTAACATCATACTGAATGTCCATGTCCCGACCTCTTTAACTGATTGATTCAATTTCTCTCCCCTTCTTCCTTAAGATTTGAGCCAATTTCTCACTGATGCGCTCTTCCTACCATGCCTGTTCAAATTGCACATGATTTCAAAATCCATGTCAGACAAAACAAATGGCAGGAACTCTCTTGTTTACAGCAAATTGTCACCATTCCAAACTGTAATTTCATGTGTTTATGTACTCACTCAGTTCCTACAAGTATTACCTCTGGAACTTTTGGTTTATAAACCAGGAGAAAATGGGGAACTTAGCAGTGCTCATTGATTCTTGCAGTATAGGAGTTATAACAGGAAGAATTTATATGCAACAAGTATAATAGGACTGCCTGAATGCCTAAGTATAAGGTAAATAAAAGCGTTTTTCATTGTGGAAATATAATGGAACTCATGATCCTGGAATACTGCCTAGAAACTCTTAAAAGCGAAGTTAAATGAGCAGAAAAGTTCTGTATTTGAAGCTAGATGTCTTCAGGATGAATTTTCCATTTAAAGCAAACCAAGGGAAGAATAGTGGTCTCACATCACATTTAATTTCTTTCTGCTGTCAGATTAAGAAAGGCAGAGTGAGTGAGCTTTCCATTTTACATATTTATTGCTTCTTGTTTTGCATTCCTGTCCTCTGCCCTTCTTTGTCCTTCTATATTTTCCTCTTTTGACCTCCTTAATATGATTTTTTGAATTAGGAAGAAATGCTTATCTCTAATCTAAGCATGGCCATTTTGAAGCATATTGAAGCTATCATTTGTTAGAGTGAGTTGTCTCAATGGAATTAAAATTCAACTATTTGGAATTCTAATTTGGAATCTCTGTTTTTAAATAATTTAGCACATTCATGCAATGTATTTTGATCATACATACATACTTTCTATAATTTCTTTCAGGTGTGCCCTAGCCTCCCACCCCTCCTAACTTGATGTCCTTTTTTAATTGAATTTTTCTGAGTTTCATATGATACTTCTTATATTTTATAAGAAGTATCATATAAGAAGATTATATTTAGACTACCTTCCCTTGTCACCCTCTCTTACCTCCCCTCACTGGATTTCATGCATTCTACCATATATGTTAATGCCTATTGAGCCAAGTTTGTGTCCCCAAATGTCCTTCAGTGTGAGTCTATCCACTGGAGCCTGGCCAGCCTATCTAGAGTCCCTACCTTAAAGAAAACCAATACTTCTTCTCTTAGTAGTCATCAGTTGCAATAGTTCTTCAGCTAAGGCTGGGGCTTCTTCCTGATCTTTCCACTTGTGTGCTAGGTTTTTGACCGGTTGTTGAGTTTGCATGGATCTTGTGCATGCTGTCACCATTGCTCTAGGTTCATATGAACAAATTCCCAGCTGCCCAGAAGGCTGTTTCCTTGTGGTCATCCACCACTCTTTGCTCTTCCAGTCTTTCCAACCCCCGAGTCTTGGTGGCAGAGACTTGATATAGGCGTCCTACCAAGGAATAACCACCCTCCAGCGTTTTGTCCCCTTTTCTTCTATGTTCCCTGAGCCTTAGGTGTAGAAATTTTGTTGTAGATGTGGCACTTAGGACTGGACATATCACAGACACTTATTCTTTGCCTTTGTCCAGTTGTAGTCAAAGCCCATAGTTGTCGTATGTTGCAAAAAAAGAAGCTTTTATGTTGCGCAGTGAGAGGTAGGTACACTTGTATCTAAGCATTTGGAGCTAAGATCCACAAACAAGAAGGAACACACATTGCTGTGTTCTCTCAGTTCGGTTATGTAACAGCTTCTACTTCTATCCATTTACCTGCAAATTTCATAATTTCATTTTTGTTTACTGCTGAGTAGAATTTCATTATGTAAATGTACCACAGTTTCATTATCCATTCATCAGTGGAGGGGACATTTAGCTTATTTCCATTTCTTAGACACTGTGAAGAGAGTAGCAACAAATATGACTATGCCAAGGATCATGTAGTAGATTTATGTGACTTCCACAGGGGTTGCAGCAGTTTGCAATTCCACCAGCAGTGAATGTGTGTTCCTCTTTTCCTGCATCAGAGCTGACAGTTGGTCTCACTTGTTCTCTTGATCTTAGCCATTCTGATGGGCTAGATGGAATCTTAATGTAGTTTTGATTTGCATTTCCCTAATTCCTAAGGGTGTTAAACACTTTTTAAAGTATTTCTTAGACAGTTTTCTTTTTTTTCTTTTGAGAGCTCTCTGTTCACAGTTGTAGCCTATTTTTTCATTGGATCATTTGTTTATTTTTTGAGTTCTTTGTGTGTTTTATATATCAATCCCTTATCAGTATATAGTTGATGAAGTGGACTTCCTCTTCACTTGATTGGTTGTTTCCTTTGCTGTACAGAATTCTTTTAGTTGAATGAGGTCCCACTTGTCATTTGTTGACCTTAATTCCTGAGCAACTAGTGCCTGACTCAGAATGTCCTTTCCGACTCCTATATCTTATGGGGTTGTGTCTGTTTTCTAGTAACAGTTTCAATGTTTCAGGTTTCAATATTGAGGTCTTTGATCCATTTTGAGTTGAATTTTGGGTAGAGTGATAGATATGGATCTTCATGTCCTTTTTTAAGAGTATATTTTTATTTTATGTATATTAATATTTGCCCACATATATGTATGTGCATTGGGGGGGTATGCTCTGATATTTGAAGACATGAAGATGAAATTTACTATTCCTAGGGATTATTTCAAGTTGTTTTCCCCAAAACATCATGAGTTACCACACTGTTGTATATTTCTTTATATGTGTTAATCCTTCAACCAAAAGTATCCTTTTCTCCTTTCACTATTATTTCTCAAAATTCAGGTCAGGAAAAGCTACCTTCCGAGAATTTGCCTTGACTGCTCTGGGCAGAGCCCTTGTCTCTTGCTCTATCCTTTCTGAACAGTTGGGTCCTACTCCTCATTCTGTACTCAGAATATATCTTCAAGGCTTGGGGTTTTGAAAACAAGGACCATTCCTTTTTAAATTTTTGTACTCTTACTACTTAAACTATCAGATTTGACCTTTAATAAATAATTGTCAATTACATGATGCCTAAAATATGAGGAGATGCTCAAAATAAAGTTGAAAGACAGAATGTTTTAGGAGACAAATTATCCAATGGGAAAAAGAAAGAGAATAGAAGGGGAGGTTGCCAGTGACACAGAAAAATTTTGGGCAATGAACTTACAGTCTCAGAGGAGTCTGTTCCTGAGCAAAGTATTTAAAAGGGAACTTGTGGAGTCAGTCACAAGGTGTCCCATGGCATGTCATGAATGCTGTGGAATGGATGTCAGTATGTAACACCAAGTGACTTTGTCTTTTGAGTGTCAGGCAACATGTCTCATCCAGAGCAATGTCACAGGGTCTGGGAAGATAAGAAATAAAAATCTGGTTTCCTTCTAACAAAGAACATGATGAAAAACAAATAGACCTGACACAGCTAAGCATGCAGCATCACCCCTGGAGCAGTCAAAGCACAGATGACTCCTTTGGTTTATTGTATTTCATTCCTATTTCACTGGAGGGCTTCATTATGCAATGGAACAAGCTCCTGGGTGATGCAATGAGGAAACTAAGTGTGCCTTATTGAAGACAGACCTTCTCTCCTTCTGTGGAAACAATTAGCTATATGATTTGTTTGGCAGGAGGATGTTGTATATGGGAAGAAGGCAGTTGAGAACTAGAGATAAGCATATGATTCAGGGAAACAGATCCTTAGCAATAGTGTGTCTGTGATAGGGTTGCTGGGGAGGAGAAGATCAAGGGGAAGTAGAAGTGAAGGGACCACTTTTGTGGCTTATCCCAGACTTATACTACAATAGTCCCTGAAATGCGTGATGTTGTTTGAATGTGAGGTGCTCCCCCCCCACCCCAGTTCCAGTGCCAGTTCCAGTGCCTGGACACTTGGTCCCCAGCTGATGGCACCATTTTGAAAGGTTGTGGAACCTTTAGGAAATGGAGCCTTGCTGAAGGAAGTGGATCAGTGAGGCAGGCTCTGAGGTTTTATAGCTTGGATCTACTTCCTGTTCACGGTCTGTTTCCTGAAATGTGACCAGCTGGCCTCGTGCTCCTGTCACCAAGGCTTTCCCACCAGGATGGACTATATCTCCCTGGATCTGTGAGTCAGAATAAACCCTTCCTTAAATTGCTTGCTGTCATGTATTTGCTCACAGCAATGAGAAAATAAACTAACACCATGTAGTATATTTCACACATATAGAAATAAAGCATCATAACAAATATGTGTGATGTAATACTATAATGAAATAAACAAAATTTCCTGATTGTTACAACTAGATGTCAAAAACACACTGAATAAAACTGCTATAAGATGCATACAATGGGATATAATTTGTCTACAGTTTTAGAATATAGCAAACAATTACACATATTGCTTTGAAATATATACATACATAGTAAAAATATTAAGACATTTACAGAGAAGATAAACACCAAATTCAAGGTAGTATTTACCTATGGCAGAGACTAAAAAGTGCCCTGAAAGACAAAGAGGAGATTTAAGCTGCACTGTTAATGTATCTCTCAGATGCATGGAGAATAAATAGGGGGTAAATGAGCCTCACACTACTTCTTAGACCCTTTTGGATGTCTCAAATAGTTTATAATTGAAATTTTCTTAGAATTTTACTTTTGAGTGTCTTTGCCTTTTCATTGGACTGCATTTTTATTAGAATATAGGCATTGTGGGCTGGAGAGATGGCTCAGCAGTTAAGAGCACTGACTGCCCTTGCAGAGGACACAGGTTCAATTCCCAACACCCATATGGCAGCTAAGAACCATCTTTAAGCTGGGTGTTGGTAGTACATGCCTTTAATCCTAGCACTCAGGAGGTAGAGGCAGGCAGATCTCTTTGAATTCAAGGCTAGCCTGGTCTATAGAGTGAGTTCCAGGACAGCTGGGACTATAGGGAGACCCTGTCTCAAAAAAGAACAAAACAAAACAAAAAAACCAACCCCCCCCCCACAACATAGGCATTGTACAAAACAATAGGTTTCATTGTGGGTTTTCATACACATATATAATTTACCTTGGTCATATAATTAGACTCTAGTTTTTGACCAATTATTAATATAAATCACAGTCACCTTGAATTTTTCTTCAGTATTATGGCCCACACATTCCATTCATTAGACCACTTTTACATAACACTCAACATTATAACATTTATTTTGGACAGTGAAAATGCTTTCATTGCCTTGGTTGGCCGGCGGCACTCTTATTTGTGATTGAAATAGGCTGCTATGGAAAATTGCTAGGTGAGGGAGTAAAAGATTTGGGGATTTTTTTTCTTTTTATTTGTCTTTAGATAATGACCTTAGTTTTCTTGCTCAGGTCCCATGGTTTTATTGTTGTTCACCATGTTCTTTGAGCTTCCTGGGAGGAGATTTATCAACAGTCTTTGGCTTTTGTTATATATCTTAGCTGGATGAATTTAGACCATCAAGTCTCTAAGTTAGGTGAATTTCTCCAGAGAGGATGAGAAAAGTTGGCAATGTCTTCTACATGGGGAATTGATTAAGTTCAGATTTTTTTCCCACACTAGTAGGATGCTGATTTGGGTTCATAGTCATGGTATGAGTCAGACACAGCTGGGAACATATCGTCCACTCAGTGAGCTGTCCCATGCTTGGGAAAGGTAACAGACTGATGGGGTAGGAGAGAAAAGTGTTGGATTTGCCTGAGTGTTAAGAACATTTGTCCCAAGGCATACCTTGGACTACCACGCCACTTTTGCACGACTCTCAGGCTCAATTGTCTGGGAAAGGCTCATGTTTTATTTCTGTTAAATATAAAACACAAATTGTCTTTAAACTTGATATGACTGAAATATCCCGGGTAGATTGTAATGTACAGATTGTTAAAATAGGACCAAAGGCCACCAGGGCTCCTGGTAAGGGCAGGGTTGAGTTGCCATAAAGACTCGAAGCTCAGAGTTTGCATGGTTTTTGTTTGAAAATAATGGGAATTCATTTCCTGAGAATTGGCTAGCATTTATCCAGCACACTCCATTCTGTTTTCTTCCCAGCTGTTCAATGCCATACATTTCTGATCCAAACTACAAGTTGTCCAAAAGCACAGAACACATTGATCTGATCTTTCCACCAGGGAAATAGTATTACAGGAAAGACGAATTTATAATAATGAGGCTTTTGTGGGAAATTAAATATTTCTAGATTAATAGGGAAACTCCTTTTCCTATGTCTCTCAAAAGAAATTTATCTGTTGAAAATTTAGGATTAACAGATAGATTTTCCAAAACATGTAACTTTGATGTTGAAAGAATTTAATATGGTACTTGAAAACAGGTGGCAGGAGGTATTGTATTAGATAATATGGATCATAATGAGTGATGGCTGCAGACATGGAATACAGCATAAGAACTATTAATAGGAAGTTTGAAAAGTCCTAGAGTGTCAACAATGCATAAGAAAACGTACTTGTAAGAATCAGGAACTTAATTTTCTTCAAATGTATAAGATAGCTAAAATGCATGCTTAAATACTGCTCACTAAGATATACTATTTTAAGGTCTGTGTAAAAGTAATTGAAATGGACCAAAAAAAAAAAACAAAACAAAAAAAAAACAAAAACCCAAAACAAAACCCCAAATCCCCAAAACCCAAAAAATCTGCTGGGCATGGTGGCACACACCTTTAATCCTAGCACTTGGGAGGCAGAGGCAGGCAGATCTATGTGAGTTCAAGGCCAGCCTGGTCTACAGAGTGAGTTCTAGGACAGCTGGAGCTACAGGGAGACCCCGTTTCAAAAAGACCAAAAAAAAAAAAAAGTAATTGAAATGAGCTCGGGATGTAGCTCAGTCAGTAGAATGCTTGCCTGCCATATATGAAGCCTGGGGTTCAATCCCCAACATTGCACAGATGTCTGTTATCCCTGAACTTGGAAGGTAGAGGCAGGAGGATCAGAAATTCAAGGTCACTTTTAGCTACATAGTGTGTTTAAGGCCAGCCTTACTTATCTGACACCCTAGCTCTAAAAGAAGGGGCATAGAGGAAAAAGAAAATTATCACATTAATGCGCCACTCTGAAGATAGAAGATACCTCTTAGGGGAGAGAGCATATTGTATAATAGTGGATTTAGAGGCTGATATTTTGAGGTAGTCCAACTCCTCAAGATACCACCTGGGTGGTTTCACTCTGAAATTTTGTTTTTGTTTCTATAAACACAGGTTAACTACCTCATAGGTTTGTACATAGATTTAATAACATATTGTCAAACACATAGTTTAATTCCTTGTCCTCTCTCAGGGCTCAACTAGTATCTTTCACAATTTCATTATGTACTTGATACAAAGAAGGATAAACTCAGCCTTTTCAAAAATCAATAAACATCTCCTTATAAAGTAATTATCACACATCACTTACCATGTCATGTTTCTTGTTAATGGTACTAAGCTAGACAATTATCTCAGTTGTTAATTGAAAGAGCACAGAATCTGAATTAATGAAATCTGAATTAAAAAGGATTTTTTTTCTTAGCACGTGTAATATTTTAGGATTTCTAAGGGCAATGTTTTAATTAGTTTTAAGAAAACATTTTTAAGTTGCTACACTGTGCATACAACTATGATATAGCGTGTTGTAGATGAGTGCAAAAATAAGGACTTCTATATTTATGAGTCATATCTTTGAATTTATATATTTTTAAAATGTCAAAATGATTCTTGTTGAGAATGTGTAAAGTGTAGACTGTGCTTCTGAGTCTACAAACAGCCACTGCCTTATAGAAGTTAAAGCTCTTTAGCTAAATTATACTTTTGAAAAAAATTGAAATAGTAAACAGGAGACCAGTATATTCTTATTTAAAAGAATATTTCCTAGTTGTTGATTGGCTTTGGCATTTTCCCATTGATTGAGTGCAAAATCGGAAAGTGGCCCAAATGTAATTCGTTGAAAAGATATAGGTGTTTTGGGGTGGAGTCAACACGAATCTATATTCTGGTAGGGAAGGAAAGTAAAGAAGAAATTCCTTCTATTCAGATGCTAACCTTCTAACAAATGGGAAGTACTGAGGGAGCTTTGAGTGACTTAGGAAGAATGAGAGACAAGGCAGGAAATGACTGATCCCACATGTCCACATACAGCAGGGGTAGAATGAAAAACTATGTATATTGTGGCATTGTTACTCAATTCAAGTAACGTTTAACTTGAGAATGCTTTTAAAGCAAAAGCTCTGTCCATGTGTAAATCAACAGTGGAGAACTTCAGCGCCAGGCCCGCCATGAAACCCTTGCATTTGTGATGTTGGCAGTACTTCGTGAAGGGTCATTTAAGGATCCGTGTTTTGAGAGCAGTTGCTGGCAACAAATCCATTTATTTATTTATTTATTTATTTATTTATTTATTTATTTATTCATTCATTCATTCATTCATTCATTCATTTAGAGAAAGAAACTAAAGCAGAAATGACACTGAATTAACCTGACAAGATTTTATTAATGAACGATTAGCAAAATTGGTCATTCCAGAGCAGCGGATTACCTGCTCGCTGGCTGCGCTGCTGAGAATGGCTTTGAACTGCTGGTCATCCTGCCTTTACTCCCTGGGATTGCTGGCATGTGCCACACACCTGGCCATATTTGGTTCTTCTTACGCAAACATGCGTGTTGCTGTATCGGAATCTCTTAGGAGAATCCTCTTCCTGTTCCTGCTCTCTACACCATTGGCTTCAAGTGGGCCTTGTATTACTTTGGGTATCTCTTGGGCAGAGGGCTGTACTGTAGATCTTCTTAATAAGTTTACTACTTGTGTCCTTGGTCATAGTGGGGTTTAAAGTTGAGCACAAGATCCAAGAAGAATGAACAGGTTAATATTAGAAACTTAAAGATGCTGTTAAACAAGCTTGTTAAACTGGGACTCATTCTTCCTATCTTTTTGCCCCACTGAGAATGAAGCACAGTGGGGAAAACTGGGCTAAGAAGTTGACACATAGTGTCCTAAGATATCATGTAAGACCCCGGATCCACTGGGCTAAGAAGTTGACACATAGTGTCCTAATGATATCATGTAAGACCCCGGATCCACTGGGCTAAGAAGTTGACACATAGTGTCCTAATGATATCATGTAAGACCCCGGATCCACTGGGCTAAGAAGTTGACACATAGTGTCCTAATGATATCATGTAAGACCCCGGATCCACTGGGCTAAGAAGTTGACACATAGTGTCCTAATGATGTCATGTAAGACCCCGGATCTACTGGGCTAAGAAGCTGACACATTGTGTCCTAGTGATATCATGTAAGACCCCGAATCTACTGGGCTAAGAAGTTGACACATAGTGTCCTAATGATATCACGTAAGACCCCGGATCCACTGGGCTAAGAAGTTGACACATAATGTCCTAATGATATCATGTAAGACCCCGGATCCAACTATCCTGATGCCAGATTCAGCCCCTACATTCCTGCTATGTGTGTCAACAATTCCAGTTTTGTGGTTAATTTGTTCCAAGATTAGACTCTGTCTCTTCTAAAGTTTTTTCTTTTTTCAATAGCTCATTCTTCTTTTCCTCATATTTCTTCATCTTTGCATTTTTCTTCCTGTTCCTTTTTACCCTTGTTTCTCTTCCTTTTCCTCTTGCTTTAAAGGTTTTTAGTAAGAAATCATGGCAAATAAGATTAAATACAGGCCTTGAAAATTATGGTAAAATAATTTATTATTTACAACCTAACGTGTTTTTTTACTTTGGAAAAATAGCATTACACTTTTACATTAGGATGTGTAACCTGGTAGAAGTGTGGGATGAACACCAATGCGTGCAGAGCGACACAGGCACTGTCCAAACCTGTAAGACTTAGAATGTAATCTATTAGAATAGATACAGTTAATTATAACATCACTTAAGAGAAGCGTAGGCAGAAGTTGTTAACTAGTTGTAACCACAGGATTGCACACTGAGGGCCAACTTGAGCAACAGAACAAGACCCTCTCTCAAAAATAAAAAAAAAAGTCTTCAATGGGGCTCAGTGGTTAAAAGCACTGGCTGCTCTTGCAGAGGACCTGGGTTCAGTTCCTAGCACCCACATGGCTGCTAACTACTGTCTGTAACTCAAGTTCCAGGGGAATCCAACCATCTCTTCTGACCTCCTCGGGCATTGCATAACACGGGTACACTTACATGCAGGCAATACACTCATACACATAAAATAAAAATAACAAATAAAATATTTTAAAAGTCTTGAACAAAAGATAAATTGTGAACTAATCAAATATGAAAGGTAAAGGAGAAGATGATTCTGAGTTTTTTAATTAATACATCTCTGGCTGAAACACTGATGACAAAAGTCAATTACAGATGGAGAACTGGGGCAAGGAGTGAGTGCAGGGAAGGAAGACCAGACCACAGGGCATTCTGCGGAATTGGAATGAAAGCTTTACGAAAAGCGAGTCTGGAAATCAGATACATCAATCCTGAAAATAACAATCTGGAGGTCATCTTAATCAAGTAGTCTTTGATGTTGTGGGATAGGATTTAGTCAGGGGAGCAGTCTAAATAAGAAAAGATATCCATGCTGTGGGAAAAATAGGTAGAAGGAAGAAGAATAAGTAACGAGAAAATAGGAGAGCAATGTCAAAGCTCAGAAAGTAGGAAGAAACCTTGGCCTGTCCAAGGAAGGTTTAAAATTTAAGACAGAAAAATCAGTCCCAGAAAAACAAACGACAAATGGTGTCCCTCATATGTGGATGCTAGCACCAACAACCCAGATATAAATATTTCTCATGGAGAAGGATGCATAGTAAAAGAACAACAACAGAAAGACTGCATCAGAAAATGGACTGAAATGGTGAATTGGGAAGGGGGGATGGGTGGGAGAGGGACACGGGTGTATATTCGATTAAGGCATATTTAATTGATGTGAGTTCAGCAAGTACCCAGTTTCGCCTAGACACTGTCTACAGGATACATGGTATTTTAGGACTTAGTAAAAGTAAATATGTGTATATTAAACAACATTGGTTTACAGACTCTGATAAAAACGGTAATGCATCTGAGTTAAATGTAGATATAATTCGCTGTTGTCCACATTTGTTTTACACAAAATCTGTAGAGCAATAACTTTGGGATTGGCACATACAAATGTTCTCTATAATTTCTCTGTTGTACAGTATCACCTTGTAGCATTCTCTTTAAGATGATTTAACGTAAAAATTAAGTTTGTTTCCCAAGTTAATCATATATAGTCACCCAAAACAACATGGGTGAATTTGATGAAATCTGTGCCTTGATTCCACCCTATAGTTATATATAATACAACTGTCTTCTGGAGACTCATGGGTTAAAAAAAAGGGGGCGGGGATACAGACAGACATGAAACCTTTTCGTCAAAAACCTTACAATTCAAATCTTAAAACTAACCACGGGAAAAGACTCGTTTGTTCCAACAGGACAAAATGTCACCAACTTAACGGCTGAGAAAGAAAAGATACAGCTTTGCATTGAGTAGTATGTACCAAAAAGTGGCAACTGAAAGGTTGACCCGTCTGAACATTGAAAGGAAGAAAAGCCTCAGATTGCCATAAACATCAAACCCTTCTGTGGATCCTACATATAACAACTATTTATAATGAGTCCTAATGAAACTTATACCTTCTAGGTGCCACAAAGGTTTTGATATGAGAGACTTTCTTGCCTTCCCCCCCCCATAGAACAAGGAGAAATATGACGATGATGAGGTCGTTCTCCAACTGTAAATTGGAGACAACTATTATAGAGGTAATCTCTTATACAACCGGTAAAAATGCCTTTTTTTTTTTTTTTTACATTTTTTTTTATTTATTTCTGTATGTGTATCAATGTACTGTCTGCATGCAGGTCTGTGCACCCATGTCGCCCAATTGACTAATAGACATAGGAACTGTGAAAAGGATTATACTCTGTTCAGAACCAAATATAATAATAAAGTCCTTGGTCTATGCACTTAGGCAAAGTATATTAATGCAGGAGCTCTGACATCAGCAATGGATTGTTCTACCAGGGGGATGTTGGCCAGGGGATCCAAGGCCCCACAAAAGGTAAGGGCTCCTTGCCCCTAAGTTGGGATACCTGCAGGAGGAGAGGCGATAAGACCCTGCTGCCGAAGACCGGGCATTAACATGGGAGGGATGTATTGAGACCGCACATGCAAGTGTACAGATGGCCTCTGGAATGCCAGAATGTGTTGCCAAAGGCCCCTAAACCAATGAAGCAAATATGGGTCTCCCTGAGTCAAGCAAGACTCCACCGTCAGCACCAGCTACACCTCACCTGCCTGGAAATACTGTGTAGCAGAGGCAGCCATGTGCCTGTATATCCCAAATCTAATTGGCTATTGGCTCTCTCCTTGGAGGAATAACCCATGGCTGATGCCACAAGCTTACATCCTCTATAGGTTAGGAGATGTTATAAGCCACAGTAAGACCCTGTCATATTTAACAGGGGGGAAAATGTAACTCATAGATTAACATATCATCCAAACATGTGTCTATGCCAAAGTAACCTACCATAACTACTAGTGCTGCTTAAATACCTATATATCTAATTGCTTGTGCTTCATCAGTAGGATCGAAAGGTTACTCCTGGACAAACTGTCAGCCCATGAAAGGAAACAGCCAGAATTGACCAGAGTCCAAGTCAACAGCTCCAGAGAGAGGGGACTGTTTTACTTCTCATCCACCTATGCCCCTTTTCTAAGCCTAGGGAACAATCTGTGGAAGAGGGGGCGTGGTAGAATGTAAAGGCTGTGATTGGGGTGAATGGTGAAACTACAGCAATGTAGTCTGGACACTCATTTGATCAACTTGATTGAACAAACAACCTGTCACCCCCCACTGGATGGTGGGGCTGTGGGGGTTTGGGTACAACAGCCTGCAGATTGGTTTTGCACGAAGGATGCCTGTACTCATGGATTATCACTTATAGCTAAAAAATGAAAAAAAAAAAAACAACAGAGAAAGATGCAAGACAGTTACGGCAGAATACATGATCTGAGATGGGGTGGGGGTGGGGGGGAAGGGAAAGGGAAATATGCCTGATCTGAATTGGAAAATGATGTACGAAATGCACAAAGCATCAATAAAAATTAAATTAAAAAAAAAAGAAAATAGCAAGAGATAAAATATATAAAAAAATAAATAATAAAGCAAGGAAACAAAACAAAATGGAATACATGAAAACTATACCCAATATATTAAGAATGCCTTTGGAAAGTTTTAGTAAATGAAAGTTCACTGACACCAACATAAATCACAGGGAGAAGAGAATGAGATATAAACAGATAGAAAAATTGAGGAGTAACACTGACTGGCCGTCAGTTCTCCTGACAGAAGAAAAATTTTGAAACTGATGTAATGGAAAATGTCATGAAAGTCAAGCCATTGGATTGGGTCAGATAGGAGCCACAGGGTTTTTGAATTCAAAGAAAGAAGGTACACACTAGAAAAATGTGTGCAGCAAAACACGTAGCTTAAACATTTACTAAAGAGGAGAGGGGAAATCCAGGAAGAGCAGAGGTAGGAAATTACATGCAAGTAGGTGTGTGCCTCTGCTATGTATCTTTTAGTTAGATTCTAAGCTCCCTGAGAGCAGGGCCTTCAGGGCAGGTCCCCAGCACACTGCAACGTTAGGCACAGTGGCTAGGGGTAAGGATGCTGCTGCCTCTGAAAGAAACACAAAGGAGCAAGTTTGATAGGAACATGGATTCCACCTTGCCTGAGCTGGATCTGCCATGCAATTTGTGTTCACAGCCCATCTACAATATGAGGTTCAGGGGCTCAGGGAAGAAGTTCAAGCTGGAGATTGGCATTTGAGAGAAATCAGCATTTAGTTTGAATTGAGGACACAGATTTTTCTCTACCCAGGGAAGTGGATGGAGTGAGAAAGGGCCAGGCCAAGGAAGCACAACCTGTAAGAGCAATGTAGAAAAGGCAAGGAGAATTTGAGAAGTGTGCTCTTATGTTTAAGTGTGCTCTTATCTTTAAGTTCAGGCAAGAACATGTTTCACAAAAGGAGCCAGGACTAAAACATAATGCAAGCTCAGAACTGTTGACGCGAAAAGTAAGTACAGACTTCATGATTAGTATGCTATGAAGTTCACTAAGGGACAGAGCAGAGGGATAAAGGGATGGCCCCTGTCAGTGCTGCGTAGGAAGCTGAATGTGAAAGAGGAGACGTGGGGTGTCCGTGATGAGATGGGATCCTATTACACACAGGGTTAAAAGAGGAGCATAGGGTGATGGTAATTCAGCCCTCATTGGTTGCGTCTTAGTGATGAACTGATCCAATTTCCAGTAAGCCTATAAAGTGAGTCTTTTCTTCCTCACAGTCGACAGTTGAGGAAAATGAGGCCCGCCTGATGATTACTGGTGAATACAGGATTTGACTTCAGGCCTTTGGACTCTGGATTCCATGTGCTTCATTTGTCTATATTCAGTTTCTTAGTTATGTGGGAAAAGATAGCAAAATATTCCTTTTTTAAAAAAGCCAAATCTGGAGCACAGAAGTCTGTTTCTAAGACTTCTTTAGTACTACAATCTGATGCTGTTTTTAAAACTAGTATTTTAGACTTTTTTTTTTTAGCAAGAATAGCAGCTACTACATAATTCAGATTTCTTTTGCAACTGTTTTGCATGCCGTCCCTGATCCTCCGTCTTGATGTGCCCTTGCTGTGGTTATTTGATAGAATTGCTTTGCAATGAAGAAGAGCACCTGCGGGACTGCAGATGTTCTGCAATGCAGCCAAGACCCACGGAAGGCGATGGAGACTATTTTCGAGTTGTTTTTAAGTTGCACAAGGGAGCTGAAGCAATGACTGTATAACACGTGACCATGACTCTCACTTATCAGATGGGAAGGCAAATCTCCTGAGACTGTTTTTAAATGAGAAAACTCAGAATACCAACACCTGTTACAAATATGAATAATTTTTATGTTAGTGTTACCTGATGTCATTTTCAATAAAATGTTAAATGACATTAAACATATTATGGTAAATATCATCAGAATCAAAATTTTATTAGCAGATAGCTGTTAAATTCTGGCAATTTTTCTTGAGATGCTTATCATAAGAGATTGTCTTTTGTGCGTTAAGTTGCTATAACTATTTTTATGAGAATAAAGTAATATATTCTGGAAGAGAACTCTGAGACTCATTTTTACCACAAAAGCAAAAAAAGAAAAAAAGAAAAATTAGTTTTGTTACAAATGTAGTGAATTAACCAAGCTCTGTATCCTAAGTCCCCCTGCGCTGTGAGAAACGCAGACTCTGCAGTGGGGAGTATGTCAGCCTGCTGACACAAAGGTAAAAACATTCCAGGAGAAAGGCACAGCTGTGAGCAAGATAGAATCTATGTAGGAACAACCACACTTCAACACTTATGTTTTTCTGGTTGGATTCTGTTAAAGAAAACTTTAAGAAATTTCTTAAAATGTTTTATTTATTATCATTATTATTATTATTATTATTATTATTATTATTTTATGTTTATGAATGTATTGCCTGCATGTATGTAGGCAGAGCCATTTCATGCAATGCCTGCAGACTCAGAAGGAGTAGTGTTCCCCTAGAACTGGAGTCATGAATTGTTGTTAGCCACCATGTGGGTGCTGGGAATTGAACCTGTGTCCTCTGCAACAGCAGTTGTCGCTCTTAACCATTGAGCCATCTCTCCAGCCTTGAAAACATTTTTTTTTTGTCTTTTTGAGACAGGGTCTCCCTACAGCTCCAGCTGGCCTGGAACTCACTCTGTAGACCAGGCTGGCCTTGAACTCACAGAGATCTGCCTGCCTCTGCCTCCCAAGTGCTAGGAATAAAGGTGCGCACCACCACTCCTGGCGAAAACATTTTTTAATATATGTACTTCATACAAAACATCTAAACCATCTTTATACTCCCTTCCTCACTCATACTCTCCTATATCCCCTCTGGACTGCATGTGTTTTGTCATATATATTAAGGCCTATTGAGTCCAGATATCTCTCAGTAGAAGTTCATCCACTGGAGTCTACTCAGCGGATCTAGAGTCTCTCCATTAAAGATCAACTCTCCCTCACCAGCAGTAATCAGATGCCAATAGTTCTTTGGCTAAGGTTGGAGTCTGCTGTCCACTTCCCCAGTTCTATTCTAGGGTTTCATCTGAGACAGGTCATGTTCATGTTGTCACCACTGCTGTAAGTTCATATGACAAGGTCTCAGAGGCCTGAAGACCCTGTTTCCTTATGACCGTGCACACACCCTGGCTCTTACCCTCTTTCCATCTTCTCTTCCACAATGGTCCCTGAGCCACGGCTGGGTGATGTTTAATCCAGGAGTCCTATCCAGGGACACGGTCTCTGGAAATTCTTACTTTCATCACTTTGGCCAGTTGCGGCCTTCTGGGTGTATCATACTCTGCTGCACAAGGAAGCTTCTCTGGTGAGAGTTGGAAGATACTTTAATATTCTCTCTACTTCCTGTTTTGCTATGTTCCATGAGGCTCAGGTGGAGAGGTTCCATCGTACATGTGTCACTTAGGACTGGGCATCCCTTAGATGCTTTTCTGTGTGACTAGTTATGGAACTCTGTAATAGTCTCCCATCTGTTGCAAAAAGAAACTCCTTTGACGAGTGATGAATGGAATACTTGTCTGTAAATATAAGGATTCATATTTAGCATACAGTAAGAAATTGCATTTTGTGGAAATCTGAAAGATGTAGGGTTTTCTCTATTGTCTTGTACCTTTCCATTGACTATGTTTACGCCCACTGAGAAGGCTGTAAGTCCAATTACATAACTGTTGCTTACTCCTAAGATAAATTTGCTAAATGTGCCAGCCATTGCTGTGGTTATTGGCTTTAAAGCTGGGGTTGGACCGTTGATTAACTTTCTCCCTTAGCAGCTTGCATCACATTCTCCAGAACTATGAGAGTTAGTCTTCAGGGAGGAGGCTTCCAGGTCAGCTCCATTGCTTTAATCCAGTGTCCAAAGTAGGTCCTGTCTTCAAAAATAGGGTCTTGCCTTCAAGTTCTGGGAGGTAATCAAGGGCTGTGGCAACAGCTTATGTTATTTTGGGATCCCTTTGACTACCCTAACTAACAATTCAAAGGAAGGTTTCTTCTGTTTTGGACTGTGTTTCTTGTTACATAGCTTTCAGGTATATGTAGAAAACTTAAAAAATAATTTTTATTGAAATTTTATGGATTTCATACAATACATTTAGCTCATACTTAGATTCTCTCCCCTATCTCCATTGCTCTTATAAGCCTGCATCCTGGATTTCATGTACTCTGTTATGTATGTTAAGGCTGATTGGGCCAAATTCATGTCCCCAAATGTCCTTCAATGTGTATCTGAAGCCTGGCTAATCTATCTAGTGCTACATCCTTAAAGAAAACCACCTCTCCCTCTCTTAGTACTTATTGATTGCCAATCTCTCCTCAGCTAAAGTTGGGGCTTCTTCCCCACTTCTCCACTTCTATGCTACCAATTTGTCTGGCTTGAGATTGAGTGGCTTGTGCATAATGTGACCATTGCTCTAAGTTCATCTGAGTAACTGCCCAGCTGTACAGAAACTGTTTCCTTGTGGTCATCCACCTCCCCTGGCTCTTACAGTCATTTTGCCAACCTTTCCCACAATGGTCCCTGAATCTTGGGTGCCAGAGGTTTGTTATTAGTGTCCTACTCAGGGATAAGCCCTCTGCGGTCTCTTATTCCCTGCACTTTGGCTGTCTGTGTTAGTTACCACCTGCTGCATGAGGAAGCTTTGCTGGTGAGAATGGAGACAGGCATTAAGTCTTTCTTCCCCCATCCTGCTATGTTCCCTGAGCCTTAGGTGTAGAGGTTACATTATAGATGTGTCGCTGAGTACCTCAGAGAAACTTATTCTCTATGTTGGACCAAATGTGGAACTTCATCTTGTCCCTGTGTCCTCCCTGTGTCCTCACATGGTCTTTCCTCTATTCATCTCTATGTCTTAACTTCTTTTTTTAAAAAAAGATTATTTATATTTATTTTATGTGAGTATTATGCCTGTATGTGTGTAAGTGTACCCGTGTCATGCAATGCCCACAGAGAACAGAAGAAGGCACCAGATCCCCTGGAACTGGAGTTATGGGTGGTTGTTAGCTGCCATATGGGTGCTGGGTATCAAACCTGGGTCTTCTGCAAGAACAGCCAGTGCTCTCAATCACTGAGCCATCTCTCCAGTCCCAACTCCTTCTTATAAGGACATTAGTCATATTGGATTAAGGCCCAACATAAAATCATTTTAACTTCAATAGATATAGCTCTCTAATCCCTTAAATGAGGTCTAACACATGTATGCCATGCTCTGGGGAAGAATCACATTATTAACTCTGAATTCCATTTTCGAATGTTCTCTCTCTTATGTTTATGAAATTATTAATTATGAAAGTGTTGTGGGTCAAATAATAGAATCACTTACATGTATATGTTGAAGTTCTAGCCCCCTAGATCTTCAGAATGTGACTGTGACTGCATTCGGTGACAGGGTATTTCTTAAATAACAAAGTTAAAATGATGTCATTACTTTGGGCCTTAATCCAACATGACTATTGTCCTTATAAGGAGTTAAGATGCAGTCACAGAGATAGGTCATTCAAGGACAGGGAGAAGATGGACATTTACAAGTGGACAGGAGAGCCCTGAGAACCCTGATGGCACCTTAGTCTTCGCCACCCAGACTCAAGAGTGTTAGAAACTCAACCTTCCATTGTTTCTGTACCCCGACCATGTTGCTTTAGTATGAGAGTCCTAGCAAACTACCACAAAAGGGGTGCCATTGGGTTTTCGTCAGGCATAATGATGAAATCAGGCTATAACAAGATGGTTACCCAGAGAGTATGACTGAAATCTTTCCAGATGAGCTTTATTAATGTCTTCTTTCACAAGTGAATGTCTATTTGCAATTGTTTGGAGAAAGAAAAAAATTGGTATCTATTTATTGACTTGCAAGTCAAAAGTTTTTGGAATTGCATAGTCATTCTGAGGTTGCCTTCACAGGGGATTAGCTTGTCATCTGTGTACCTAAGGCAGCTCCATTCCATGAAGCATAAAGATACATTTCAGATTTCACCAATTGTTTCACAGAAGACAGGGAGATGGTTTGAATCACATATGCCTGGAAATCACACTTCTACTTTAAAGCTATTGTGAAGAATGTAGGAATAAGTATAGATGTGCAGGTGTCTTTGTTGTATGTTGACATAGCATGCTTTGGGGATATACTCAAGAATGGTGTATGTAGATCATTTAGTAGTTATGTCCTTACTTTTTTGGAAACCACCATACTGATTTCTTCCTTACTCGTGTGCTCTTTATCTATTTTAATTGCTTTATGTAAAAGTTGTAGGTATTATTAGAATTCATGGATGATCTCTGATCTGACTACTGCTGTAGAATAAGCCACCAATTGAGAACAATAATAATAGCAGCCAGTGTTCATTGAAAAAAATTTAATTCTTTACATTTTACAGGTAAGTTCTGTAGACTTTTTACACTTTACAAGGAAGAAGCACTTGAGCCTTCCAATTGACCTCTGATGTCAAAACTAACATCAACTCTAATTTGTGGATGATAAAATTAAAGCACAAGCTGGGTTACTTTCTCTAGAGGCCACGCATATTTCCAGTAGCAAATTTAGGACTTCAACAGTCTATCATTTGCCTACAAAGTTCATATTCCCAGGTCTTAGCCATTATATCATATGGCATTCTCAAGGAAGAACTGAGTCCTGAACTTCAATTCAAATTGGATACAATAGTTAATTCAAAAATAAAATATGATAGCAAGGAACAGGAACCAACCCAAGTGCCCCTTAACTGATGAGTGGATAGAAAAAATGTGGTACATCTACACAATGGAGTTCTATGCAGCAGTAAAGAAAGACGACATCATGAGTTTTGCAGGAAAATGGCTGAAGCTAGAGGACATCATGCTGAGTGAAGTAACACAGTCCCAGAAAAACTAACGATGAATGGTATCCCTCATCTGTGGATACTAATGCCAATTACCTAGTTGTAAGTATTTCTTGTGCATGGCCCCTTGAGCTTTTGTCCAAAGCAGTTGGGAGTGATGCATATTGGAAACAACAACAACAACAACAACAACGACAACAACAACAACAACAGAAAGGACTGCATGGAAGAACTGACTGAAACAGTGAACTTCTGCTCAAAACAGTCAACTTCCACATGGAGAATATTGAGAAAGACTGAGAAAGAGATGAAAAGCATGTTTGGCAGAATGCATGAGCTCTGATGGGGTGGGGGAATGGGGGGACACGGGTCTAGATTTGATAAAATAAATAAATTAATTAATTAAAAAAATAAAATATGCAGAGATCAGGGATTTCCCAAGACCACCTGAGGCACAGACAGGTCAACACTCCATAAGCAAGGAGAAAAGAAGAAAAACAAATCAATCAAACATCGAAGGCATCTGAAGGAGGCAAGCAAAACAAGCCTTCAACACAGTGAAGAGACATTTGGGATTCACATTGGAATACAGGCAAAGAGAAACCCCCATGCCAGGGACACAAAGAAGAGACAACATGGGAAAGGTGCAGGATAATTCCACACCAAGTTCTACCAACCCTATGGAAGATTCCTACAGTGGGATCCCCCAGGGATGGCCCAGGACACAGATATTAGAAGTACAATTGTGGTCATACTCAAAGAAATAAAAAACTATAAAGAACAAGTCAGAGAACTTAGGAGAGAAAATGAAAAACTCAAGAAGGACCTAGAGAGAGAGAATGACAAACTACGGAAGGAAGTAGAAACACTGAAAAGATCCCATGTTGAAAAAGATAAGGAAACCAACCAGCAAAGCAAAGAGCTGCAGGAAGAGATTGAGAAGCTCCAAAAGGAAGAGGAAATACTAAAAAGAAATCAGAAGAGGAAATGAAAAAGGAAATCAAACCCTCATTCAATCAAGAGGAAAGGAATGGAAAAAAGCTTCAGAAGTGGAATGTAGGAAGCAGAACAAATAATATCAGACCTGGAAGATAACACAGAACAACTAAAAACCTCAAGTAAAGATTATGAAAAATTAAAAAATACACAAAAGTGGAACAACCAGAAACTGTGGGACACTATGAAAAGATCAAACCTCTGCATCATAGGAATAGAGGAAGGAGAAGAATCCCAAGAGAGAGGTATTAATCAGATCTTCCACAGAATAATAGATGAAAATTTCCCCAAACTAAAAAAAGACAAACCAATACAAGTACAAGGAGCACATAGAACTCCAAACAGACAAGATCAGAAAAGAAACTCTCCACACCACATCATAGTTAAAATGCTAGAGACCCAAAACAAAGACAAAATCCTTAAAGCCACAAGAGAAAAACAAGTGACCTATAAGGGGAAACCTATCAGAATTACAACTGAATTCTCAGTGCAAACTATGAAAGCAAGAAGAACATGGAGCAAAGCATTCCCAGTGTTAAAGGACAATAGATGCCAACCCAGGTTACTATACCCAGCAAAAATGTCAATTATAGTTGAAGGAGAGAGAAAAATCTTCCATGACATAAACAAGATGAAAGAATACATGTCCAGAAAACCAACCCTTCAGAGAATACTTGAAGCAATTCAAAGGACAGAAGAAAGGAGCAACCATCCCCAGGCACCTAGAAAGAGAAATCAATAAAAGCATAACTGCAGAAGTAGAAACCTAAACCAAAACCACAAATGGATAACAAGGCAAAAGGAAGCAACACAAACCTATCAGTCATAACCTTAAATATTAATGGACTAAATTCCCCCAATCAAAAGACATAGACTGGGAGATTGGATTAGGAAACCGAACCCATGGATATGCTGTCTACAAGAAACACATTTTACCTTCAAGGACAGGCACTACCTAAAAGTGAAAGGATAGAAAAAAACTATTCCAAGCAAATGGTACCAAAAAGAAATCAAATGTTGCTATTTTAATATCAGACAAAATAGACTTCAAAGTAAAAGAAATCAGAAGAGACAAAGAGGGCCATTTCATTTTTATCAAAGGAACAATTCACCAAGAAGATTTCACAATTATGAGTATATATGCACCAAATTCTGTTACACCAAACTTTATAAAGACAATCCTCCAGGACCACAAGTCACACACTAACCCCAGTACACTCATAGTAGGGGTCTTCAGTACTCCACTGAGCATTTTGGACAGATCAACAGGACAAAGAATAAACAGAGAGACATCTGAACTGAACGATATGATGCACCAAATGGACCTCACAGACATCTAACCAATATTCCACCCTAATACCAGAGAATTCACTTTCTACCCAGCACCCCATGGAACATTCTCCAAAATCAACCACATACTTGGACATAGAAGAAACCTCCACAAATACAAATAGATTGAAATAACTTCGTGCAGTCTATCAGACCACAGTGAAATAAGGCTCCATATTAACACCAGGATAAGCCCTACTATCTACAAGGACATATGGAGACTAAACAACACACTCTTGAATAATGAATGGATCAAGGAAGAGATAAAGAAAGAAATAAAAGCATTCCAGGAACTGAATGACAATGACAATACAACACAACAAACCTATGGGATAACTTAAAAGCAGTCCTAATAGGGAAGTTCATAGCCCTGGGTGCCTACATTAGTGTGGTGGTTTGAATGAGTGTCCCCCATAGGCTGTAAGTATTCAGACATTTGTCTCCAGTTGGTGGCACTGTTTTTGGAGATCTTAGAAGGTGTGGCCGTGCTGGAGGAAGTACATTGTTGGGGGTAGGCTTAGTGAGTTTTAACAAGCCTTGTGGTCTACAGTTGCTCTCTCTCTGCTTCCTGTGCTTTTTGCAGCTTAAAGTACTTGAGAGAGAACAAGAAATGAACCCTAAATGCAGCAGACAAGAAGAAATAACAAAAATCAGAGCAGAGATCAATGAAATAGAAACAAAGAAAACCATACAAAAAAATCAATGAATCCAAAAGTTGGTTCTTTGAGAGAATAAATAAGATAGACAGACCTCTAGCCCAGTTAACTAAAAGAAAAAAGGAACAACTCCAAATCAATAGAATCTGTGATGAAAGGGGAAATATCACAACAGACAATGAAAAGATCCAGACAACCATAAGGGATTACTTCAAAAACCTATACTCTACTAAATTTGAAAACCTAGA